>JAQIXP010001471.1:0-18329 GCA_034700285.1 Proteroiulus fuscus | reverse complement strand
TAAATGTGGGACAACCCCCCTACCAAATGGCATCATTATATGCTGATCGTAGGGTACTGAGTTGAATTGAATTGAATGAGAATTGTGTAGGACATACATATTCTTGGCTTTTTAATAGTCATCTGCAGTTAATTAATATTAAAAGCTAAAAACGTCTTAGATCTTTTTGCATAAACCCCCTGTAGATTATTTATACAAAACTATACTATGTATATAAATGATATAATGACTTAATAAGAGGGCCCTACTAAGATCTTTTTTAGGGTAGGCCTACTCACGTCTCTGGGTGGTGGGGTTGTAAAACTTTTGTCCATTTGCATTTGGATGGCCAGCTTGACGTCATCAATGTCCAAAGTTTTCTTTTTAGCGTGAGTTGAAAATACTCTACCATCGTCCAAGATATTAGTTATGTAACCTGAATAGTACAACAGCATTGAAAAATGATTATTGGGAATTTAGCTGTTCGCACCCTGTGACTATCAAAATTCCTACATTTATTTGGTAATTCAGCTTTTGATTAAGCATGGTATACCACTTTTAATTATGTTTATAAGCTCTATAAATATTAATATTTCGGGAGCTTGAACGCTTGAACTTTTTAGCAACAAAAAGTGGTGGGGGAGGACTGAAGAATAATATCGGTAATTGGCAAGATAAATGCTAAAACTCGTTTTAAACGCATACTTACGATACGTGAATTCCAGCATTTGATTTATAACACGTGGTTCATACTCAATTATTCCCATATCTTTAAGAATCGAAGCCATAACTTGAGCATCTTTAGGAGCACTTTTCGAAGCCGCCATTTTTGCATTTCGTGTGTTTCTAGTGTCGTTACTGCCACATGGATGGCGCTACTGACTCTGGTAGCGTTGCATTCTGGGTTTCCCCGTGCTTTCGAAACTTTCCATTAGTTTTCTTCTGACATTGGAGGGTTGACGTGTGTTAGTAAAATTCAAGTTACCATCAGAAGTTTAATTGATTTCTTCTGAATTAATTGTTCAATAATGAATATTACATCCGCTGGTAAGTTAAGCATGTGGCCAAAGCAATTCTACGTCTTTATACGAGGTTACCGGCATTCTTATTTTAGGCCTAACATTGTACGTATTAAAGTGCATTGTCATGCTTGTTGTTATAGTGCTAGGCTATTAGTTTATTACCTGTATATTATGTTTGTTACCAGGAAAATGCACGTTATAAATTTATTACTAGACCTAGTCCCGGAATACTTATTGCATAAATTCAGATGGACATGAATGAGTTTGATCTTTGAATCTAGACCTTCCCTGCCTGCCCCAAATGCAGGCACCATAAATTGGGATAACCTTTTTAGGACAAAATTAGGGATTGAGAAACTGGTCGGTTGAAAGTTGAGAAGCACTCCAGTAATCTATTGACGTAATAAATCCTACACCTTGGGTGTACGGAGGTCAAGTGATAATATAGATGAGTGAGAGGAAATTAAAAGTAAATAGCGAGGTCCTAGGGGGGTCCTAAAACTCGTTAGCTGTCGAGATTCTATGCATAATAAAAGCAATGGAAAGTGACCACTTTAACGCTTGAGCTGGATGTTAATGACGAATGGAGTGGTAATGGAGGTTCAAAAATTTTGGTCATAATACACTGCAAAACTACTACGTATAAAGCTTGAAACGTTTCAACAGCTTGGTGTGTCCAGGGTAGGCCCCTATTAGAATACCGTTATTCATGTTATTATTTTGCAGTCACTTTTTTTTCTGAAATGAAGGCTTATTGTATAAACACCAGCAAATTGAAAATGGACAATTCTTAGCTGTAGAATAAACTGTGCAGATTTCTCCTAATTGATGCTCGTCTGCCTTTTGCTGTGTCATCTTATTTTACACAGTTTATTTATGTGAACCCTGTTTGTTTTCAGCTGGCATTCTGAGTCTTCTCGACGAAGATGAAGCAGAATTAAAAATCTTTGCCCTTAAAAAACTGAACGTGATTGTTGATGAATTCTGGGCCGAAATTTCTGAAGCTATTGCAAAGATGTATGTCTCAATATAAAAACATGATCGTTCTGATGCAGTCGTCACTGCTCATACTAGGCGGCTAACTAACTTGTCTGCTTTCCAATTTTAGTGAAGTTCTCTATGAAGATATCTCATTCCCGCACAAGGAACTTGCTGCATTAGTGGCTTCAAAGGTAACAATTTTATAGTTGTAACTTGTAATGTAAAATGCGACAACAATTTACCATAATAAAAATGCTTCTTTAATTAGGTTTACTATCACCTGGGATCATTTGAAGATTCCCTGACATTTGCTCTTGGAGCTGGTGACCTATTCGATATTAACAGTAGTTCAGAGTACATCGAAACCACAATTGGTAAGTCAAGTGTCAAGGGTTCTGGCCATTTATGTGTGTTGTAATAGTGAAAATTCAAGTCAAATCTTATTTGGGAGGTTAAAATTGTTATCTTATTTTTTCTTCTTTTTTAGCCAAATGCATCGATTTTTATACCAAATTGAAAGTGCATAATTTGGATGCGAAGCCTGAGGATCAGAAGCCCATTGATCCTCGCCTCGAAGCTGTCGTCGACCGAATGCTGCTGCGGTGCTTTGAAGACGGGCAGTTTAAGCAAGCCCTTGGAATTGCTTTGGAGACTAGAAGAATGGACGTTTTCGAGAAGGCCATATTGAGCTCTGTAAGCCTACTTTAGCTTTACTAATTTTACTTGTTCTTGCAAACCTGGTTTGATGAATCTTATTACGTATTGGTAATATATTCTAAATTTCATTTTACAGAGCAGTGTTCCTGGAATGCTATCATATAGCTTAAAAGTTATAATGTCCCTTATTGAGAACAGGCAGTTTCGGCACCAAGTGTTAAGATCCCTTGTTCAGCTTTATAAGAATTTGGAAACGCCAGATTTCGTCAACGTCTGCCAGTGCCTCATCTTTCTTGATGATCCTCAAGCTGTGGCTGAAATTTTAGATCGGCTTCTCCACGATACAGAGGTATCACTTGATGAGCTATGCTTAGCCCTTTCTGTATCAGGTATAACCCAGGTTAACTATTCATTTTACTATCGTTGCAGGAAAATGCTCTTATGGCTTATCAAATTGCATTTGACTTGTATGAGAGTGCCACACAACAATACCTTTCTCGTGTCTTGCAAGCGCTGAGAGCCACGGCACCAATTGTAGATGCTTCGGAGCATTCTGAGGTCAAGGAAGAAAGGTAATCCTTCTAAATTTTAAACTCTTTGTTCATCGCATAACTTTGTGACTTCAGGAATTGCTAACTTTGAGCTTGTATTTTCAGCGGGGTAGTTGCAGCTGCCGACACAGATACAGAAATGAAGCCTGTCAAGGTTGAGAAACTGGTAAGTGTAACATTTTCATGCGAACTTGGGATTATTTGAGTAAGCCTATAATTGTGTTGTCTCATTTGTTTTTCAGAGTGAAGAAGAAGAGAGAAATCGTGAGAGAACAGAAAAGTTAATCGCAATTTTAGGCGGAGAAACCACGATTACGTTGCATTTGCAGTTTCTCATACGAAACAACCACAGCGATCTTCTGGTGCTGAAAAACACTAAGGTTCGTTAGTACTACTTGTTAATTTCACTTCTAACTTGCAATATTTGGAGAAACCCTACACTTTTTTTTGAAAATTGCTAAAAAAAATAGCACGGAAAATGTGAAAATGTTGATAGTTTCATGAATCATTTTGTTTGGTATTAGGATACGGTACGCAGCTCAGTGTGCCATACCGCCACTGTTATTGCTAACTCTTTCATGCATGCTGGTACTACATGTGACCAATTCCTAAGGTAAGTTAATGAATTTGTAGCTTTCATCAAGGTAGTAGAACGAGGCTAGTCCGGTTGTTTTTAATACTTATATTTTTATTTAGGGATAATTTGGAATGGCTTGCTCGTGCAACCAATTGGGCAAAGTTTACTGCAACTGCGAGCTTGGGAGTAATTCACATGGTAACAAAACTGTTGTGTGATTTTTGGAGTAAAATCCCTATGATTTTGAGTTTTCATTATTGAATATTTACCTTTGCTTCACAGGGTCATGAAAAAGAAGCTTTGAGCTTGATGGCATCTTACCTCCCTAAAGAAACTGGACCAGGGAGCGGATACTCAGAAGGTGGTGGATTATTTGCTCTCGGTAAGTCTATTTACCTTTTTACTATCTAACTAGGCAATTTTTTAAAATTGATGTATTGGTTTCTGCTAATTTCATAAAAACATTTATAATTATAAGTAAAAACTGTTTTAGCCAATGTTTTAGTTGAATTTCAAATGAACTTATTTAAATTTGGATGGGATTTTTTTTGATTTAGGTTTAATTCATGCAAATCATGGTGGTGCTATTACTGAGTATTTATTAAATCAGCTAAAGGATGCTACTAATGAGGTAAGGCAGAAGAAAATCCTTGCAATTGAATTTTATAAGCGTGTCAGTGTATCTACAGTCTATTTTTTTTATAGATGGTCCGGCATGGAGGCTGTCTGGGGTTGGGCTTGGCAGCAATGGCCACTCACAGACAAGGTAAGTCAAGCTTTGTTTATTAATAATCTTAATTTTTACGTGATTAAACGCATGATTTTAATTTTACTGCACAATTTCATGAGCAATAAAAGTATAAGTCATGACACGGGATTCTCCAGTAATCATAAGAAACAAATTTTGATAACTTTTTACCACATCACCAACCAATCTTACATATGATTTGTTTCACTTAAAATAATCCTGACATTAAATGAGCAGTAGATCATCTTAAAAGATAAATAAATACACTTTGTTGAAAAACGCTTTTGACAATTGTACAATCCTAAAAGCAAACCTTCAGGAAGTATTTTTCACTCTTTGCTTAAATCAGCATGCTGTAACATAGCTACACTGTAACAGCCTTTTTCTGAAAGCAATGGAGTTATCATTCTGCCATCTTGCAAATGTTATACTTCAGCTATGAACTTGTATTTGTTATACCCGAGCTTTTATAAAAAATATTGATAAGTTCATAAAGTTATTGTTCCAATAATAAAATAAAACATCTTTTAAATAAGCTTTTAAAGCGAACAAAGCATGTTGTGCTGTGTTGGGGATTCTGTAGTTGCTGAGCTATTAACATTCCTTCCATGCAATACCTAGGTAGACATGGGTTCAATTTCCAAGGTCAGCTGCCTTGACAGTGATTTCTGTGCTTGTCCATGACCTCTCCATTAAAAGTCATGACAGTACTGTTAAAAAAAGTTAGCCATGACTGCTCAAAAAGCTTATAAACAAAAACTCAAACAAACCTTGCCCTTTGGTGTCCCCATATGATTCTTGATGATCCATTCCAAGTTCACTTTCCCCTTCTTCAGAACCTGGTAATACATATTATTAACATATGCCTTTATTCTTTACAGATGTGTATGAGCAACTAAAGTTTAATCTTTACCAAGATGATGCAGTTACTGGCGAAGCGGCTGGTATTGCACTTGGGTTGGTCATGCTTGGTTCCAAGTCTGCCTCAGCAATCGAAGACATGGTAGCGGTAAGTCATAAATTTCTTTAGTTTTTCTATTTAAAGTAACCTATTGACTAGCGCAAATTGCCACTTGTGAATGACACCCACTGGTCATGACTTAGTAATTGAAGAGCTCTGTATCCGGCATTTAATCGCTTAAAAAAATATATTTGGCACAAATAGTCTTACCTGTTTTATGTCAAAACAATGTAACTTGTTTGCATAATAAAGCACTAATGAATTTTTCATCCATTTAAATTTTCTAGTATGCCCAAGAAACGCAACATGAGAAAATTCTGCGTGGTCTGGCTATTGGCATTGCCCTTACCATGTATGGCAGACTCGAGGAAGCAGATACACTTATCGAAAGCCTCTGCCGCGACAAAGATCCCATTCTTCGACGTTCTGGCATGTACACTGTGGCTATGGCGTATTGTGGAACTGGCAACAATAAAGCCATTCGGAGATTGCTTCACGTTGCCGTAAGCGACGTCAACGATGATGTGAGACGAGCTGCCGTGACCGCCTTGGGATTTCTACTGTTCAGGTAGGACACAATTTGTTTTTAAATATATAAGTAATTATGGTAAAGCTTAAAATGTTCTCAAATTGTGTTCAGTTTCTTGTTCACTTGAGAGACTAGAAAGATAATGTTTAGAAGTAAAGGCCATTCGACATGTGGAATAAGAACGTGCAGAGATGACATTTTTTAGAATGGTTTTCTTCCGGGATCCCCTCCTTTCAGATAAAAAACATTCGAAAAATGCCTTTTTGGAGTGTTCTTTTTCAGCGGGTAGAATGGACTTAATGGGAAAGTTCCCCCTAAAAACATTTTACCAATAGAAACAGTATAGTAAGAAAAAACGCATCTCCCAAAGTTTTACAATCGTGTCCTATCTACTTATTTAATAAAAAATAATAAAGTAAATACACAAAATGAAAGTTTATTGGGTTCATTAAAACAAGGCTTGATGCAGCACCTTTAATGTTGCACTTGGAGATCATTTGATGCCTCTTATTGGCTTAAATTGATGTGAAACTATCAAATGTAAAGTCACATGCTTTGCATTACCATCTTAAAGTATTGCATAAATTGGCAAGTGCTGTCTGATGACGTTATTCTTTTGTTACTCAATGATTTTGAATATATTTTCTTTTATTAATTAACTTGGCTGTGAACTTTTTTGAAATGCAGTTTTTTCACTATTTGTTGTCCAATGGTAAAATGTTTTTAGGGTGATCTTCCTTTTAAGACAGTGTTGTTTAAAATCACTGAAAACTAGTAGAAATATTTCTTTTCGTTGTACTTTGAATCTATCCCAATAATATGGGATATTAAGAATGATTGGGTGCAATATGATGCCGAACGGATGAGCTGCTCTGCCTTGAAACTAGAATATCCTGTTTCTTTAAAAGGCTCTGAACTTTTAAGATATTTCATAGTTAATTAATTATTGGTAGCCTACATGTATAGTAATCAAATATAGTCAACAAATTTAATATTTTTAATTTTATAATTAATTTGAAATGAAATAATTATCAGTTTTTATTCATGAAAACTATTGCGATAAAAAGCTGCGATCTAAGTCAGTGGTCACTAATTGGTTAAAGGTATGTGGATTACCTTAATGGAAAAGCAAATTCTTCGAGCACTCAGTTACAAATATATTATACTATCGATGTCTTAGAGCACAAGCTCTAAGGCATCAATAGAGTGGTCGTTCCATAGCATTGTATCAGGACTTAGGGCTTCACCATATAGCATATATGTTCTATTTAGTGAGATCAAGGGCACAAGATTTTACATATACACACATCTTGAAGTTTAGTATGAGAATTTTTGGGGCACTTCCCTAGTGGATAGAAGATTCTTTTTATGCACCAGTATTTGTATTAAATTGGAAACTCAATCAGAAATTGGTAATCTTTGTTTTTATGGAGCTTTTTGCCCTCAACCTGACTGAGCCAAGTCATAGCGAAATGAAAGTAGGGCTTTTGCTTTTATTTTGATCCGCTGACTATCGAAGCAATAAATTCCTCATTTCCTATCTCTTATTATACCACCCGCTAGTTGAGCGATTACTATTCTTCATTTTATTACTGCTGGAAAATATTATATAAATCCAGGCAACGTAAAATAGCATTCCTAGGATACACAGACAAATTCTTTGTAACTCAAGAGATGTTTTTATATGTTTGAGAATTTCTTTAAAAAAGATCATATTATGTAAAATATACTTCAGGGGTATTTCATTTTCTAGTGCTGTATGCCAGCTTGTGGTTGATCCATTTTGTATTTATGTAAGGGAATACCTCGTACATTAATTGAATGAACTAAGTTGGATGCACGTTGCAATTTCTACAATTTTTTTTAGTAGAGTGAGCAACATCCTCATAAATGTTATGTTAAAGTTAACCGCGTGATAAAGTGAGCTTCACGAAAACCAATGCATTTTTGACAATCTCATATAGTTTATAACAATTTTATTTGCATGCATAAGAGATAGCATTATTACCTTGTGTGCAGGGTTCGATTTTGGCATTTTGAACTAGGGGGGTTGGACATTGCAGGCAGTGCCGCACCCAGAAATCCATTTTTTTGGGGGGAGGGGGAGGGGGAGGGGCTGCCAAAAAAAGTGTTTCTAAATTTTTGGCCATAGGTGAAAATTAGGTTTTTGTACATCATTGTAAAAATGGACTAAAAATGGCGCCGCAGGCGATTTTTTTTCACTTAAAAATGGTCTAAAAATCACTAAAAGTGCCTATTTTACCATTTTTTTTTAGTATGAGTTCAACAATTTCAGTGACTTTCTACATGAACTTTTAGGGGGGGTTGAGAGTACTCCAATGTTGACCCCCCTAGGGGGTCTTTTCTGCAGATAACTAGGGGGGTTACGAATCTAACTAGGGGGGTCGAACCCCCCCGGTAAATCGAACCATGCTTGTGTGTGATTTGCTACTGCCGGTCCAGTGAATGACAATGAGGCAGTATCAGCTATTCATAGGATGTCTTGTCAGGATCACCTAGCATTCATGTAATATTATTATGACATTAATTACAGTAAACCACAGACTGAATCAATAGGGATGCACACCCCAGTAATTGTCCCCATGGCTATTTTTATAGCTCCCTTGCTGAAGAAAACATCAATTTCAGCAAAAGTGATGTCTGATCGTTTTACTGCACGGAATTGCATTAGATTTTATGCTGACCCCATAGTAATAGTAACAGTGCAGTTAACACAATGACTGTCTGCTTGCTCTTTTTCCATCAGACGATTCTTTCATGCAGAAAATAAGATGCCCTATGTCAGAGTACAACGATCAGTACATGTGGTGTGGACTCTCGCTTATGTCCAGTTTTATCCCTTTTCTCTGATGGGTGTCCAACCCTCTAGGTTGTAGATAAGAAGTGCTTGTAAGCTTGAATTATTGGTACACAAGTTGTAAGAACATATTTGACCCAACTGCCAGGTTATACCAGTACATTTCATTTGAAAAAAAAATACGAATGGCAGGAGCACTCCTATGATTCCAGATTACAATTTTGTCAAACCCCAAGTTTTAAATAAGCGGTGAATAGGCTTGTGATAGTTTTAATATTTTGATTAATTTGTAAAATTATAAAATTTTTTCTGGTAGCACATTTTAACGACATTATTTTCTGTCTGGTTCTTACAACTTAGAATGTCAGGGAATTTGAATGGTCATTGACTAGGCATTAGTCAATGTTAAACGAGGTAATATTTAAGGTTAATACAGGGAATTACTTTTCTTTCTTTCTTTGTTTTTCATCAACATATTATCATACTATACATGTATACAAATGCCTAGTATCGACTCAAATAATCAGGAACTTTGCAATAATCGAGCCAGTTTCACAGAGAAAGTCTGCCAATTAGATGAAACACTGTCAAAAACATTGATTAATTAATTTGTTTGCATCTTTTTTAACACTTCTAGTTTCAAGTTTAAATATCCATTAAATTAAATATTATTAACTTACAAAATTTGGGGAAATTAAATTTCCACTGCAATTTGTCTTGACATGGAAAGTGTCTCCTGATTTGGTCAGAGGAAGACCTAAGAACTGGGTGAATTTCGTTTTTGGAAATGGTGGGAACCCTATTTAAGGTCATCAATTACTGATTCTGACCAATTTTTTCTAAGACACTTGAGACACTTGATGTAAAATGTCGTTTACTATGTACAGCTAAAAAACGTTATGGCGAAGCATTCCTGGAAAAGGAGGATAAATAAAAAGCCATTTTATTTCTTATTGTTTCCATTGACACTTTAGTATTCTTACAAATGTTTGCCTAAACGTGGGGTTAAATATCGTGTAGAACACCGGATTGACTGTGGAAGAAGCGTAACCAAGCCACAGCACGAAATACGAAAATGTCGAAGACACGCGCTCGGCACAAGAAGGACATAAGCCGCAGACTATGTTGAGGCTGAAAAAGGGAGCCCATAGTATAACAAAAGTGAAAAAAATTATTCCTAACACTTTAGTCGCCTTTCTTTCCGATTGAATAAACCGGCCCTGTCGAGACTGCCTGATCGATGTCGTACGCGACAAACACGCGCGCATCGGAATGGTAAGCTCGCATAGACGTGGGGACTCGTCACTTCCCTGAGACAACCGTGGTGGACTTGTAGTATCATTCCATCCAGCAGAGCGTGCTTGATGCATGGCACCACCTAATGCGTTTGTATGATCGTTGCCATTGGCTGTCGTCGGCAAGTAACCGGGAAGCTCGCTATCTTCAGCTGGAACCGAGCTACAACAGAGGGTGTAACGTGTCCCCCGACATGGGTGAGAGATGTGGTAGTGGGGCCTTTCTGCAGGACGTAGGGTCATGGAGTTTGTCCTGCCCGAAGAATCGATGGCCACTTCCACCCACACTTCTTCCGAGCTGGAGTCGTCTGCATCTCTCCCCGAATTGTTCGGTTCCGAGCTGGATTTCGTAGGAAAGGACAATAGCTGCAGGTGGGCTTGCGAGTGGGTCGGGAGGTCATCGATCAACTGGGTTTCTTTGACCCGGCTGCGCCTATGAGGCGTGTCGTCGGGAGTCGTTAGTCGTTGCATTTCCAGCGTGCTAGGCGTATCGGAGGTATCGACGTCTGTGGAGGTGCTGACGTTGGAATTTGTCTTGGAAAGGAGGCGCTTCAAGTTGTAGCACGGCTGGCGAAAGGGATATGGGGATTCCACACCGCTCACCAAGGTGGTGCCGGAACTGGCCGGAAGTAACTGACCTTGGGTCACGTGGCATTCGCTGCTGACCACGGTGATGGTCTTGGTTTTTTCAGCCTCTTTCAGAAGCCGAAGCGTCAGAGCATGAGTTACGAGCATTATGAGAAGCGGGATGTAAAAGGAAATAATGGAACCGACGGTCATGTAAAGTGGATCTTGAATTGCACAAATTCCATCTTTAATCACCTCTTGGTCATCACGAGAATACATGAGGCAGAGCGGTACAGACATGGCCACTGATGTCATCCATACTAAACATATCTTTAGCACCACGCGCCTTTTAGTCTTGTTGCGGCCATATTTGATTGGATAGCGAAGCGACAGATATCTGTCCACTGACAAGGTGCACAAATGTAATATGGAACATGTACAAAAGAGGACGTCCAGTGTAATCCACACCACACAGTAAACGGATGAAAGTGGAAATGAGCCTGCAAATATAAGAAATAAAAAATGCTTTATTTGGCATCAAGGTATTAATTTCTGTAATTGAGCAAATAGCTAGAATTCCCTGACAAGATGACTTTATTTTATTTTTTTTTTAGCAAATACCACTTGGCTGAAGAGCCTCATTGTATGAATGGTAGTTATCCACTTCTGTGCTTTTTTATATTCCAATTAGTTATGAAGTCTTCAACATCTCCAAAAGCATAAATATATCAATTTTATGACAAGTTAGTTCTAGTTGAATTGTCAGCTATCCAAAAATACATATTTGTAACGTGTTAAATTTGATTAGATGTCTGTCAGAAATTGTAATAAGAATTCACAAGGATATATTTCATGATCCCTTTTATGGCTTTCAATATTTCAATTTGTAGTCGGCATGCCTATTAGGTTTTTCTCTATACAATATTTCTTTGGGCTAAATGTCATCAGATACATGTTGACAGTTTTGTTTTTAAATTGTTTAGTCGGGCAT
Organism: Proteroiulus fuscus; assembly: GCA_034700285.1. NCBI lineage: Eukaryota > Metazoa > Arthropoda > Diplopoda > Julida > Blaniulidae > Proteroiulus > Proteroiulus fuscus. The sequence continues at coordinate 6,653 of JAQIXP010001471.1, read as the reverse complement.
CTAAAAAGACATATAGGTCTGTCTACATCGTTATTTTTATATTATGAATATCTGTTCGATTTTTTTTAAGCCAGTAGAAGGCCGGTTATTTAATAAATAATTGGAAATTTTAAAAATTCAATTTTCAGTTTGTGAATACTCTAATGATTTGATTAAAAAAAGTTCTATTAGGTCATAAAGCCATTAAAAAATTATACTTTGGTAACGCAAATAAAAAGTTATGTAAAATTAATGAAATTAGCGGAAAACAACAAAACATTGCCTTCTTGAAACTTACTACCTTAATAAAGGTGGAAAATACAAATAAAATTTAAAGAAAAAATGAATACAAATTTCCTATATTAAAAATTATTGCAGTTAAAATTCGGTTGGCATCTTGACTGAAGATTGCTTGAAGCACGACAGTGGCATGAAGGTCAATTTTCAGATTCGTTCATTTTCTTGTCTTTTCTTTCTTTTTTTATTATTTTGTCACATATTTATAAATCGAATTGTTTATCCTTTCAATAATGCATTGACTTATTGGTTTAAAATTGAAGTATCGACCCACGTAGATCAGTATTCAGTGAGGGTTATTGACCAAGGCAGCTGGCACACGCATTGACCACAGTCAGAAATATAAGTGTTTGTTCAAAAATCCCCTTATGACTTATTCACTAGCAATTTAGCAGCTTGTTTTTCTCGAAAATTCAACATTTTTTGTCAGATGATCTTGCATGTAATAAATAATGGTATAATGCATAAGTCACCTGCGGTAGCGGATATCAGTTGAATGCCTGCAATTTTTCTCTCTCCCGTGGCCTAGTGCCCAATGCAAAACCTAAAACTGATGAAGTGAAGAGGAGGTCTGGGAGGGCCAAAACCCCACTTCCCTCCAAATCCACATTTTTGGACACAGAAAGTAACTGTATTTTTATTCCTTTTTTTGAGATTCCAATAACGAAACATTTCTACAAGGTTTTGTAGAATGGATCTTGCAATGTGTTGGCATGGCTTTTCTCACCTTTTATCTGGCATTCGAGCCCATTTCTGTAGGTGTTTGTGAATGCTAAGTCTTGCACTAAAAGGAAACTGGTTTAATACTTGATGCCTTTGCCATTTGAGGACTTACCATTTGGAAGGCCAACCAATTCTGATGCCGTGCACTAAATTTACCATAATTCTCCTTTCTTTCTTTCTGAAACACGGTTTAGTATCACATGACCTGGTCTACAGTCTCCCACCTCTTTTTCCTCCGAATGTGCCACTCAATTTAGATTGGCAAAAATGAGCTCATATGTGCAAGCAAGATTGTTTACATTTTTGTGGCATGTATTCTGTCATACGACGGTTCTTTTTCCAAGCCTTACTAACCATCTCATTTATTATAAATATCCAATTTCTTAGGATAAGCTTACATCATTTATAAAGGAAATGGGTTTGATTTGTTGTACTTTGGCATTTGAAATAATGGTATCATAGTGTCTTGATTGCAGTAACAATTTGGCTTGATATTTTCTGGATATGTCTTGGGTTTAATCAATGACTGTTTAGAACTTAAAGGGAAAGTCCAGAGGTTTTTCAAAAAATAAATTCCACTTGCAAAACATTCAGCCGTGACGTTGCATGACACCAATGTGACGTAAGCATGGAAAATATTTCAGGAATTTGCCCTGATACACATACACATTCCAGACAGCTTTTTTGACATGATGATGCAGTGAAACGTCACAACTGCATTTTTTGCAGCTTTATTTATTTTATTATTTGTTTATTTACTTTACTTTTTAAAAATGAATTTTGATTTCTTTCCTTTTGACAGCTAAACTACACCATATTTTTTTTTTCGTTTTACACTGGACTTCCCCTTTAAGTTTTGCTGTTACCATGCAGTATATAATATTGTTATATAGATTTTTTTCATTTAAAGAATTGTTTATGATAGCTTGAACTTGTATATGCTTTACGCACACAGTTCACTCATTTGAAATAGTATTCTGTGGTTTCTATATATCGAAAGTAGCAGACCTATTGGGATTGTACTATCCCCTCCCACACACGCTTTCCTGGCTAAGACAGATTTCGTTTGGTACTTAATCTGGTTATGCCGTCATAGGTGATCTGAATTCACCAAGTTCTACTTCATGACATTATTGGCCCTAACATCTGACTTGACACATTTGACGCCAGTGAATTATAGGCTTCATTAAACATAGATACTGACACGTGTAGCCTCTTATCATGAATTGATTTCCTATATGAGAGTTAGTAATATTGCTGAAATGAAAGGTGCTCTTTGTTTGCACTTAAGAAAGAAACCTATATTTAAAGCAAAATAAATTATATAGCAGTATCATAGTACCTAAATTATGAATAAAATGTGCATATATACAGTATGGAGAGACCATACAGCAAATCGAAACATAATTAAATCACACAACTCAGTGACTGGTATACAGTTTTTTCAGTTTAATAGCTTGCCGGAAAACATGTGAAGACGAAATAACTGCTGAAAGCATGATTTTATACGTTCAAAAAACAGCAAGGATTGGTCTTTGAAACTGTTACACTTTATGGGATTAAAGAAGCACTCTTTTTGCAATTTTGCATATGCTCGTATAGTTTGGTAGAACTCTGAAGTTTGCATTGCAAATTTTAAATATGCCTAATGGATCATCAACTTGGATCATCTTGATTACAAGATTGATAAATATTTAAATTTTATTTGCTAAAAATACAGCATAAATTTAATTTTCATGTACATGTATATAATAAAATCAGTACACGTTTTCTGTATAACTTCAAATGAGATAAGGGGGGGGGGGTGCGAAGAGCAGCAGCAGCGCTCTACAAAACAAATATACATAAATTGCCGACCTTTACATGGTGGTCTGGGGAGGGGGAGGGGCGGCGATCATTTATTGTCCCCTTTCATAATTATACCATGCAGTGAATTATTTATGATCATGGTAAATAGCCCAAGTTTAATTTATAGACGCACCCTGGTTACGACTCAGTTTGGTGAACTTTAGCATTTCTGTGAGTTGAGAATCTTTTAGTCGCAGTACGAAAAAACCCTATATAGAATACCCTTTGGACTTGTGTGCTTGTATATTCTCATGAAAGCTACTTTTTTGTGGTATGGCACTGTAATTATTTTATTGCATGTAGAATTGCTGTTGAAATATAGTGCAAATCGTGTTAATGGCACATTTATTGTAATAGTTTTTGCTCTTCTCGAGCATTTTAATGAGTATAATATATACAAGGAAACAGTATGGCTGAATATTTTTTGCAATATCATTAACTCTGCAGGCATGTTTACTGCATGCAGTTAGTTGATTTTGAATATAGAAATGTGTGTGCCTGATGTAGTATACATGGGTATCAAGATTTCTTTTATACAAACTGTTCTTTGCCTAAATTAGCCTAAATTGTGGTGTCCATGTGTGGCCAAACTCAGACCCTTCCAAGGATTTTTTTTTTATAAAATCTGTATTGAGCCGTATATAGGAGCATTCAATGTGAGGTTATTTTAAATTCATTCACCTTCTATGAGTTGGCATAATTTAAATTACATTTTTAATTTCTTGAATATTATTTTATCTTGGCTGTAGAGTCATTATCATTATTATTAGTTTTTTGGCAAATCACACTACTTGTAACAAGTTTTGTGGCACTGGCCTGGCTTAATTGCATAGGGTTGGAACCATTAATGTGCAGCCTACAATTATAATTAATGGAAAATTTCACCTTTTTACTAACCTATTACTCATGAAGGTGCGCATTTATTAGCTGTGGATATGCTTTTAATTTTCTGTTGACTGTAATTTCACCAAGATTACTCTGCGTATAATTGATGGCCAACAGTTTTGTTATTGACAAACTGCTGTAATGGAAATTTGCTGGGCATGACAAATTGCGTTTCTGTGTTGTAAATTACAAAAGCTGGTTATGGATTTTGGTTTCAATATAAAAGCAACTTTTTAGAAATTGTGTCACAGGATAAGTTGCCTTACACACATATGTTTCAGCCTGTTTATAGCTGCTGTAATTCATAAATATTGCACTGGGCATACTGTTAAAAGACAATTTTTTGTGGTTGTATCTATCAATTAAGGATGCTCAACACTTAGGCTTTCAATTTAATTTTTGTATTCAAGTATACTATGTTCAACCGTTATTACATTTAGGTAATGGTTTAGCTAATTTTTTATTTAATGGTTGTCAGTTTTAATCGTTGCATCATTGCATTCAAGTCACATTTCTAATTCTTAGAGATAGTTCTGGTGATCTTTTTATGCATTAGGAGCTATACTTAACAACAATGCCATGGGGCATGTTGCCTTTCATTGAAATGGTAATTGCTTGGTTTCCATAGTTTCTGCCAGTTTTGTATGCATGGAATGGTGGTGCTGCAAAATTAGGTGCATTATCAAATCTTAAACGAAATGCTCGGAATATTTTACGTTTTAAAGGTTGAGGAGTTTATTGTTAAACAATTCCTATTGCTCCCCAAAGTAATATTGCAAGAACCAAGAATCAGTTTGGTCTTATTCTTGATTTTGTTTGATTATTTGAAATGGTTTCTGATCAAGACTGCCTTGAGTCTTAATTGTGGAATCTGGGCAACAGCATCCCACAATTTAGGAGGGATGATATTGGTTTTCTGCTTGATACTGTAGAAATTTTTAAGTTTTCTTCTTAGTTTGTAATGTTGATATAAATATCTTGGTTTTGCTTTGAGGATATTTAGGTATAAAAGTTTTGTATACTTTTAATTCCCGTCATAGGGTACACTTCCGCCCCAATTTAATTATCTACCAGGGACTAACCGAAAAGTACCAAACTCATCAGGAGGCTTCGCCCTCTAGAATACCGGTAGGCTACAGCTTTCAAGTTATCCGTACTAAACGGATCACCCTGTATAATTCATTCATTAATGTTAAAAGGTTAAGAGTTTGTATTTTGCAAGGATATGTGAATGTATTCCTTGTTACTTGCTATCTTTGTTGTGGTTATTTTCCGACTTTCTCGTTAATTTTCAGTTACAGTATTTATTAGGACCTATAAGTAGATTACTATAATTAAATTATGCAAATGGGCTCATCACTTTAACGGGCATTTACTACTTTCTTATCCCACTGTTTCAGGACTTCAGACAAGTTGGAATTTATTGGAAACCACTCTTACTAAATTACATCGGCGTTTGTTTATCTTACTAATTAAATTTTAGTTTAGATTTTTACATTGAATACGCCGCCGTATAGTGCGCCTACACTCGAACGCACTGCGGTGTAGCCTATGCATTCTTATGTTCTATGTCCCTGTCATCTAGTTGAAAGTAGCTATGACAACGGTTATGTATGGGGTAATAAGCAAATGTAATCTAAAAAAAAAAATTGTAATTGCATATTTTTCATGGATGTGTATAGCCATATAGATTTATTTATGGGAATTTTTAACCAGTGATGAATAACGTTCATATATTGAGAGAGGCTCATGCAGTGGCTTTTTTTTTTTTTTTTACAATAATATCATTGGAAATGCGGCTTTTCACTGACAGTTCTTAGAAAAAATGTTTTCTAAGCCGAAGCATACAATCACCTTGGTGTGGCGAATAAATTAGCTTTATTTGTATGCATAACAAATGAATGTTCTAAATATATGCTTGGCGCTAAATGGAGAAGCAAACTATAGTGCTATGCATGACAAGCTATGATATTCAATTAATGAATTTAAATACTTTAACCTGCTTTTATAATAGGCTATGGCAGTTTTCCGATCTTATCAGAATCGCAATCGATTGGCCACACATAGTTGACATTTCCTGGACAAAGCAACGTTCACTTTTTACACGTATCCCACAATGCATTGCCTACTTTAAATGAAATTTCAGAATGGCGCTTTTAAGTTTTTACTTTGAAGTTTTGCAATGTTTAGTAAATTTGAAGTGAACATAGTGTTGCTGAAATCTTATTTAAAATGGGGAATGCGACTATACAATGGAAATTTCATTTGTATTATCTGAATAAGCATTAACTTTCTGTGCTGTTATGTACTTTGAATAATAATTATCACTTAACAGATGTCTTTTCGCTTTTCATATGTATTTAATTTTATTGGTATAACACGGAAGAGCATATTCTAGGAAAAATACATCTTTCCAAATTTAATCAAATCTTTAGAATCTAAAAATTCGTAATAGATTATCTATGTTCTCATATAAGTAACTAATGCATACTCAATGCACGATGAAAAATTCATAACAATTGTACTTTTCTAGTATAAAACTTCAAAATGGATGATAAAATTTAGGATTACTTTTTTATTCGATTGCATCTAAATTTTGCCTGTAAAATGTGTGTAGAATCATATGGACAAATTGGATTGTCTACAAACAGGGTTCAATTTGAGCCCGCCCCTACCCCACCTGGAAATTTCTTCTCATGCACTCCCTTCCCCGGATGGGATTTCCATCCCCCATGAATTCAAAACTGATTCCCTTCCAGCAGCTCTGGTCCTCTGTCACCTCTCAAATACTGTGAAATACACTGCAATCTTTCATGAAAATCAACAGGTTCAATTCAATTCAACTCAACTCAGTACCCTACAGGCAGCAAATGAATGCCATATGGTAGGGGGGTGATCCCACTATCAGGAGAATTCTCCTA
>JAQIXP010001470.1:0-18331 GCA_034700285.1 Proteroiulus fuscus | reverse complement strand
ATTTCTCTAACGAATTAAGCAAAAACAATTTGACGCAGACGCCTTGCAGACAAAAATCCGCTAACAAAAATGGCCGCCTATAGGCTCCACCCACTCTAAAACTAGCTTCCATATTTTAACATTACGTCTATGGCCGATGTGACCCCCTGGCCGTGCTCCAGACGCTGGGCAATCCCGCCAGTTTCATTCGTTCAAAAACATGGAGGTCGACGAGATGAGCATGGAAAAGTTTTTGAAAGAAACCTTCAAAAATGAGGCAGATCCTGGGTAAATATCACCTAAATTTGCAGGAATTCGCGCACCTTGTTTGATAGACAATGTGTGTTGCTAGTGACAGTTTTAAGTTGATAGCGTAACAGGCAATTTCTGATCTTGTTTTCTTTCAAAATTCCATCTTGGATTCGTTGGCCAAAAATGGCTCCTTGGATTCAATGCACGTGCATATCCCAGCAAGCCAAATGGAATTTACGCGTGCTTGGAGTTTGGAACAAAAATCTCTTCAGGGCTGTGCAGCTTTAATAAATTTGACATTTTATTATACTGCGTATTTTTTAATGATTTGTTTTCTGTCCTGACTTGCAATCAGATGTTTCCAAATTTCCAATGTTAGGTTTATTAGTCTGGGCTTGCTCTTCTACGATAAAATCTTTGCTTTGAATTTGCTGGAGCTATCCTAATCTTTAAGGAAGATTTTGAATGGTATTGCATGCTCTTACAATTTTCAGGGCATTGACAATGCGAATGCTTCGGGAGAGATACTTGGCTCATGCAAACATCACATCGGAGCTTACGGCCGAACAGCGGCAGAAATTCGCCAAGGCAGTAGATGCTGCATTCACCGAAGCCGAGGTTAGATGAAAGGCCATTTAATGGTCTGTGTTGGTCTTCTGTCGATTAATATGTAGCTATTAAATTACTTTTCTCGAAATTGATTTGTGCCGAAGGAGCAGTCCAGTCCGGAAAAACCCGAAATTACGCCCCGGAAACCGGCTAAGAAGAAGGCCAGGAAGAGTTCTTCCGACGACGACTTTAAGCCGAGTAAGCGAGGCAGAGATTCGCCCGAACCAGGCGAATCGTCGGAGGAGGAATTTAAACATAGTATCAAAGTGAGGAGAAGTGCACCGACGCCGAATAAAGAGTCATCTGACGACGACGAAGTGCTACAACCGAAGCCCTCTTCAGACGAAGAATTCAAGCCTACGACTAGAAAAAGCATTAAAGAGAAAAGTGCAGATGCGACATTCTATGGTAGCAAGAAACTCAATAGCTCGATTGAAAACAAAAATGCGGCAATATCTTTGGACAAGGAAATAAAATCCAGCCCAAGAAATAGTAAACAGAAGAAGAAAGAAGTAGTGCCCGATTCTTCGTCCTCAGATGACGAATTGGCCCTGTCCACCGTTAAAAAAAATTTGAACAAGTCAAAGGAGGGAGAAAACGAACTCAGTGACACTTTGGATGAAGATTTGAAGCCTGAAAACGTTCTTGAAAAAAGCGAAGAATTCAATTCCACAAAACTAGTCGATGACAAGCCCATAAAGGAAATTGAGGAATCTCCTCCGGAGGCAGGGAATGACGGCGAGTCTAGTTCTGAAGGGGAGCCACTGTCTAGTTTAGTAAAGGCAAAGCCAAATAACAGTCGGAAAAAAACTGCTGGGAATACAAAAAGCAAAACAGAAAAGTCCAATGCCAGGAGGAAGCCCGTCAAGCGTAGGGAAAGCTCCTTGTCGGCGGATGAGTTTAAATCTGTGGAAAGATCTGAGGCGAAGGAGGTCGATGGCGGGCCTTTCGACAGTTCGGACGAGGAGCCTTTGGCAGGATTCGCGAAGAAAGATTCCGGGGTCGAGCGGGAAACTAGCAAAGTGGCATCGGACTCTGACAGCGCGGAAAATTCGGATGGGGGTGGTCGCACCGACGAGAAAAACACATCAGCCAGATCGAAAAAGAAGACCAAAAAGACTGCCAAAATGTCTAAAACCACTGGAGAAGACGAAGTAGAGAAGGAATCAAAGGATTCAAAGGTAAAATAAAGATCCAAAGTTGAATATTTATTATAAATTCTGCAGTGGGACAAATTGCAGTCCAGCTGAAATTCATTGCTTGAAATATGTAGAAACAAGAGGACGACGATCCCCAAATAATCCGGCTGAAGCGCTACTTGCGGACGGCCGGAGTGAGAATCATGTATGCCAAGGTGTTTGAGGGCTGCAAGAGCAAAAAGGCCAGAGTGGAGAAGCTAACTTCTCTCCTGGAAGACGCCGGTCTCAAAGGTGAATCATTTTTATCCCGCTACCCATCTTTGGGTCTAGTTCCGGTCTTCAGGGAATCGTTCCACTTTTATTCACGAAAAAGGGTTTCATATCAATAGGCAGTCCCACTTTGGAGAAGTGTAAAAAATTGCGGCGGAAAAGGGAAACGATGAGGGAAGTGGCGGAACTGGATTGCAGCAATATTCTTGGCAATACCGAAGGTGATATTTTGTTTTTTAACGTGATTGCGTTTCAAATCGTGGGATTTTTTTCCTGGGGCAAAGTCTTGAAACTCGTTCTTAAATGTTGATAGGCCGCACGCGCCGGCTCGCTCGCAACACACGGTCGAAGTCATCACCCTCCCCCCCACCTCCGCCCAGGGAGGCGTCGCCGCCTTCGGAACCGTCGGACTTCTCGGTGAAAAGGGTGTTTTCGAGGCTGAAGGGAATCGTGGATAGCGAAGAGAGTAGCGGAGAGGACTGAATTCTTCAGCCCGGCTTTTGTATCGCATCGGCAAGTATAGCCATTCCTCAATGTTGGCTTCAATGTACCGATAGCCGAGGTTATTCATACCCATTATTTTCTTTTCTACGTCCTCCAGAAATGGCTTCTTGCTTTTCTTCCGAACCTTTTCCCTCATTGCATAAAGTAGGGCTTATAGATTGCAATTTTGTGGTCTCTTCTTGAAGCAAGTGACTTTTGAACGAGAGAATAGTATCGGAGTAGGCCATTGATATTAAAGTGAAAGACACACTTTGATGCAAGATTAGCATGAATGAAGAAGATCAGGATAAAGTTCACCAAATGTATAGGCCTACTCTTCTCATGAATCTCAGAAAACATCAGCCATATTGAAAGTTAAATAGGCATTCATTTTTCATTACATTATTGCAAATTGCAAAAAAGGAAAGTGATGCCAAAATTGAATGATTCCAGTGATAACCAACCTTCCTACCATTACCAACAGATGGTGCTGAATGTTCTGATTCAGGCATTCCTGAGCTCGGCCAAAATGTACGTGCTGCCCGTGTTTCACATAACCATTTCGATTTCTCATTAAACGGTGACTTTTCAATTTCTACGTTTTGTTCTAATGCCTAGTATTTAAAATGCACTTGTCACGAAGCGAGAATAATATTCACCTTTAATATTTTATGCCAGACTTACCATTATTCGAACTTCATCACTTTTCTGAAATTCGAGTAGTAACAGCGACCTTTTGCCATTTTTTTTTTTTTTTACCATAAATGCATTTTCCAAAATGTCACAACCATGCTCTGTCGGGTAATTTAAAGGGAATGTCCCACTTTGAAAGAAGTGGGTTGTAGGGGGAAGAGCATGAAAGCTTAGGAAAGGCCATTTTACTAAGTCCACCAATCAATGAATAAAATGTTCCCTGTACGTGGATTGGGTTGAAAATGCAAAGCCCAAGTAGGCGCCACTTTACTGAAAGTATGTGGCGCCCTCTTGTGGATCAAAGGCATCGGCTCTTATGAAACACGCACACACGTACGTCATTGAGGGCGCCACCAACTTTCAGGGTCTGCTAAAAATCTACGGAAAAATTGCACCCAATGTGTATTTGGCAAACGTTGCAATTTCTTCAAATATGGAAACTGCTGCAATTATTATTGTCACGGCCATTCGTTTCTAGTAGGTGTGGACAACTTAAATATCACTCGTTACAAAGTGGGACTTTCCCTTTAATAACAAATGGAAGTGCATAATCAAAATTGAGTTTTGGGTGGAGCCGTAAAAGGCGTCATTAGGCAGCGCCTTCAATCATGCATTCGAGCATCATTTGGGTGTAATTGATACTGAAAGTAACATGCGACGTATTGCCTAATGGGCAAATTCTGGCTGATAACTGGACAGAATGTGTTTGTGAGATTTTTGGGAAAGCATTTTTTCTCACTATTTCGACCATTGGTCATAAGTTTTTTAAGGTCATCTTCCCCTTTGCTCTACCCTTCTATAAAGTACAAATTGAAATGAATCGTACTCGTAATGCGTATGCAACTTTGTGTGTATCTTTTTTAATTATATTATCATTTTAAATTACACGTAAACATTTAACTGAAATATTGGACTTTTTCTTATATTAAAATGAAACTAAAACAGTGACTATTGAAAAGGTTTTTAGTTTGCGAGGGATGACTAAAAATGTTACTCGAGGACAATTTGCAATTGACAGAAGAAGCCTCGAATTGCTTTCCTCATCGTATTTTTATTTTATTTTTTAAGCATTTTTTTCATCCCTTTAATCACTCTATGACTAGAATTACACTCTTGACATTTGGTCGGTCGAGGAATGGAGGGGTTTTAAACGGGGGTCCAGTTTTTCTCGAGAATTCAACTGCCCACCAGAAGTGTTATCTGCTTATTGACTAACTTCAGAGTTAATGGATGTTACGCGCGGGAATTCTAGGAGAAATTTAGAAAAAAATTGGGGGGGGAATTGCCAAGTCGCTTAGATGCGTGATAAAAGTAAGCTTGATAAAAATGCATCGGTTAACATTAGCGTTAGGTAAATTTTTTCCTAGGCTAATGTAATCCAATGCATGTTTACCAGTTTTAAGTCTACCATAACGCAGTTACTACTGGAAGAATCACTTAATTTCTTTCTAGAATGTAACACTCGCGAAATTAAACGACCGTTAGTCAGGGCAGCGGAAATTCTCCTGGTTAGGTCAGTTAAAATTCTGACAAGAAAAGCTGTGAATGTCGTCATTTGTACACTTCAATTAATTATACAGGGTTTCACAAAAGTCTAATCCATCGAAACGGTTTGTGAAGTGCAGATGCGCGCTTTCCACAAAGCTAGAGCAAAAGTTTCAAATGGAGGCAGCCGACCTCAGGAATTGAACCCAAGATCTGAATCTGGACATTTGGGACACCCTGTATATTTAAAATCAAAAGATTGTGAGGAAAAAAAAGGGGGGTAAAATTATTCCCAAGTGGAGAGAGAGAGAGAGAGATATTATTCAGCTTCAACATTTGTGTGGACTGCGGGGTCGTAACATTTGCCATTGCGAATATACAATTATTATATTATAATACAAAGGAATTGGTCAATGTGTTCAGCACCAGCCAATATATTCGATTAGTTAAAAAACTACACAAACTGGCGTGAAAACCGTGCGTCGTCAATAATGTCCGAATGCATTATCCGAGCGTACCCTCTCTTTTGGGGTGCGATTCCCTTTTCTCAATTCTAACGGATTCTACGCTAGCGTCGTTTAATCACATTTTCTGCAAGGACCAATAATTGCATAGCAATACTAAATATATATATTAGAATTGAATATTATACATATTGAATATATATATATACACATGTTCGTTGTAGAATTGATGGAAATTTGAAGGACGCAGAGGCATAAAAAGTGTCAATTCCCGTCGATACCCGTCATTTTCCGACATTAGGCAAATTTAACTACGGGAACGAGCTTCCCCAAAAGTGGGAAAGAGGGTTCGGGCACCGAGCTACGCCCTTCCGGGTTCGTGCGGTCACGGACCTGGGTCGAAAATAATTGCGGACCCTCTCGGACGACATTTTTGGAGGGTTGCCACCGACCAGCAAATTCGGGCAAATTAGTCTCTTTTTTTAAAAAAAAAAATGTCGGGCAGATTAATACACTGATTGTGGGATAACCCCTTAACCAAATGGCATGATATGATGATCGTAGGATACTGAGTTGAAATTGAAGTTAAATTGAACATTGCACGTCTCACAAAAACGTGCTAAATGCTAAAAACTTATTTTTAGTCGAGGAAACGAAGAGAAAATTTTATTATAAATTTATGAAAAATGGGCTTATTTTATTTTTTTGTAAATATCAGTCAATGAAAACTTCGACTAACCCCAAAATGTTAAAAATAAATTTTGCATAATGTGTATTTTTCCACTAAAAAGTTTAAAACAAAAAAAATCTCAAACCATGTCATTTATTCTGCTGCGAGAAGACTTAGCAAGAAAATTTTGAATGTGAGGAAAAGACGGGCAAAATCCCGCTTTAAAAGTCAAGCACTGAGTGGCAACCCTGCAAAAGACGGTAGTCCAAACTCGGGTTACGCCGGGCCGCTAAAACGGCTTCTGCGACAAAAGTATCCGTAATCCGACCGTTCCTGCCCTGCACCGTCCTTCGGGGCGCTGCCCGGTCCGGGGGGGAAGGGGGTGGGGAGACTGGGGCGGATTGAAAAATGCAGTCGACACTTATGTTGAACAACGAGAAATTTGGGAAAAGAAAAAAGGGCGAGCTTAAATGGCATTATTGAAAGAGAAAGTGAGAAATAGTGAAAGGTAAACGAGAGCAAGAGGGACGATGAGAGACGAGCACCGAGCAGTTTGGGGGGGTGCGACTTCTCTTCTTATGTACACGAGAGGAGGGGAAAGAGAGTTTGCATAATAAGTGTCGATGACTTTTTACATGCTATGTACAGTACATAATAAATTATCACCCGGGCCGTACCCCTCAACAGTGCGTAGGAGGAGAAGGAGGTAGAAAAGTGAAAGGCAATGGCCAAAAAAGTGAAGCGGGGGGGAGGATTTATTTCGGAGAATGTGTGAAGAGAGGAGAGCTCACCAATGGACACGACCGGTTGGAAAATCTTTCCGGCTCGGTATATTCCACGGTTGAGGATGGGGCGAGAAAAATGGCCGCTCGGACGACCCCTCGTCGGAGAGGATTCAAAACACTGATTCTGCCGACCGCGACAGATGGATGGGATGCGATGGACTGCGGGCCAGTCGCTTCTTGGGTAGTTTCTCCAGGAGGAGGAACAGCTTCCCAAAGTCCGGCCGATCGATGCCCTTGTAAGACCAGCAGAACATCAAGATGTCCTATTAGAAAAATTACGTGTGAGTCGATGCTCGTTCGACGGAAGAGAAGAACGGGGATTTCCGGACTTGCCTTGACGTCTCTGGAAGCTTGCACGCTGCCCAAGGATTGTTTGATGCCCTTGCCGACCTGCCAGATGATGGCTTCGGGCGGCTGCCCTTTGAACGGCCATTCCCCGCAGAGTAGCTCGTACCACACCGTTCTGCGAGAGAAAGTAGAGTTACGCAAATTCCTATTATATTTCTAACATTTGAGGGAAATTCCTCGTCTTTATGCGTTATGACGCAAGCGCCGGACAAATACCCAAATGCATAGACGTCCGAGGCCTTTGTGAAGGCGATGTTGTAGTTTTCCTGGAAATGATTGGATGCCCTTAGCCGGCACACGATCTCCGGCGAAAGGTAGCACAGCCATCCTGGAGGAATGGTCAGCCAGTCTCCCTTGCTGTTGTAAGAAAAGAGGCAAACGAGACGGTTACTTTTTTTCGTCAGTGTGAAAACAGTAGTGGCGGTTTCGCAGGACTGACCGGTTTCCCTGGCAGAGTTTGGTCAGGCTGAAGAGGCCGAAATCGGTGATGACCACCTTGCTGTTCTCCAGAAAAATGTTCTTGGTTTTGAGGTCCTTGTGGACGATGCCTCTTGCATGAAGGTAGCTCATCCCCTGCAACGGCACGAACAGGATGAACGAGAATCACTAAGATCCCATTAATATCTATATAGGGATTTACTAACATTTTGAAAGTGGGATTCCTTGAGATAATTTTATTGGAATTTCAATTAACAAGGATTATTTTCTGAACAACGGTGCTATGGCATTTTATTTCTTGCTTTTAGGGTGGAATTTGGATGGAATTTTGTGAAACTTTAGAGAAATTTTGCCATAAAGTGGAATTTTAAAGAAATGTTTGAAAATTTTGCATTTGGCAACCCTTCGATTTTGGAGTGAAATTTCAAAGTTATTTTGAGAAATTACACCATTAAATGAATTTTGAAATAGCTGAAACGTCATGTCACATCCCTTGAATTCTTAGTAGCTAAGGCAGGGTGTCTGGCCAAATCCAGTAACGAATTTCCATGACATTTCCAGGTTTTCCAGACCAAACGAAAGGGATTTTTAACTCATTTTTACTAACATATGCATTTAAAACTGCAATAATTGGCAACTACCCTGGGCCGCACCCAAAAACCCATTGTTTTCTCCCTCGACCCAAAAATATTTTTCATGGCCTGCAGGCGAAAATCTGAAGGGTAACAAAAATATTACAGAAAATGGCGCCGCAGGCGAATTTTCGACTCAAAAAAACTCAAAATGGGCTTAAAAAAATCACCAATAGTGCCTAATTTTCCATTTTAGTTAGATTTTATTTAGATTTTCCAGACACAGATTAAATTTCCCTGACATTTCCAGACAATACTGATTTCCATGACATTTCCAGGTTTTCCAGACGGCCAGACACCCTGCTAAGGGCATACAGAATTTACATTTATTGCCCTAATCATTATTTTTTTGTCAGAATTCACTAAGACATACCCCTGATCATAGGGTATTGAACTGAATTGAATTCGGGTAATTTATTGATACACCAACTAATTTGCAGAGAACCATCAAATTTCCCAAATTCACTCAGAATTTACGGGCAAGTTCGTTACTCCCAAAGCCCCTTGCGATCGTCTCAACCGATAGCAAATTCAAAAAAATTCCAGGGTAGTTCCATGCATTTTTATTCATGGTATCTTCCTGGCACGAGATTAATAAATGGTCCGAACCTGAGATATCTGCTGAGCAATTATGATGGCTCGATTGAGATTGAATCTGTCGTGGTGACCGTGAATATGAGAGTACAGCGTCATCCCCTTGCATAATCTAACAAAAATAGGTACAATTTATTGCGACGAAAATCCCGAAATTTCGAACCCAGAATGAAAACTTCGCCTACCGCGTGACTATGGCCAAATTGGGAGGTTTCATGCAGGCCCCCATAAACAGGATGAGGTTGTCGTGCCGTGTCTTCCGGAACGTGGAAACCTGAGATTCAAGGGAGGGAAAATGCGTGATTAATTCATCAAGAAAACTAAATAAATACATAAATGAAGGGGCATCGGAACTGCTTTACCTCCTGCTTGAATGCGTCTAGTATGTTGTCGTCGTCCATATCCATATTGAACACTTTGATGGCAACTTCCCCGTGCCAATTTCCTCTGAAAACGGCACCAAAAAAACAGGTTACGTGTGTAAGGATGAGGATTTGTCCGTACGTGTGCCCCACTTACTTCCACACGGTGCCGAAACGACCCGTGCCGACGACTTCGTCCAAGTGCAGCTCGAGGTAAGGGATTTCCCACTCCCGAAATGACAGCTATCGGGCGAAAAAAATCCAAGAGACGGTTAACACCCTTTCAAAATGATGCGAAATATCTATAAATGGGATGTGGCCACTTACGCTGTTCTGCCTGGGCCAAGTCCGATCGACGGAATCAACGTCCGAGATCTGGCTGTCCTGAGAATCAACGCGACCTGCCAACGTCTTCTCGGAGTCGGTCTAAAACGGGACAAAAGTAAAAGGAAAAACTCATAAAGACGAACCATTGCCAAAACTAGAGTGTTAGGCATTTACGAAGGAAACTTAGGAATAGTTCTAACTTACGCTCACGCTACCAGACGTCCCAGACATCGTCTTGTCGCTGTCATTGGACTTCTGCGTCTCGACCATTTCGCTGAAAATAAACCAACAGAATTGCACGATTAGGATGCCGACAAGTGGTACATCCTTACGTTAATTGGGAATAAACTGTCCCCGCCCCCGCGAGGACCGATTTTGGGTTTGACCGACTAACCTGGTTTCAGTCAACGGCCTAGTGTCTAGCGTTATTTCCTTCTCCATTTCTAAGAAAGAAAAAAAATTCCCGTAAAAAAACCGTTTGTCGTGCGGCAAATCAAGAGTGTCGATCGTGCGAGGGCGTACCTGTGAAATCAAAGTGCCTCGCGGGCAATAGAGGGGGCGTATGCATGAGGGAATTAATTGCCGGCGACGAAGGAGTGGACGAGTTGCAGGAGGAGGAGGAGGCGTTGGAGCAGGTGTCAGTCCCCTGGTACTGGAAACTGGTCACTTGCTGATTACCGTGCCGACGGTGATCCCGACCTCCGTCCTTCTTGTGGATCGGAGGAGATAAGATCGCCCCTCTGTTCATTATGGGCGAATGATTACCTTGAGGAGGATTAAAAAGCGGAGCGGTGAGATCGGCCGTACAAAAAAACTGCTCGAAGATGGTCGAAGATTCACCTTCGGTTTGCATCTTGAACATCTGGCTCAAGTCGTAACAAGACGGCAGTCGGTCCACGCAATCCCGGTGGCATCGTTGCCTGAGATCGGACGTACGGATAAGTCAAACAAATGGATAAGACACTTTCGACATAGTTTCTGAAACGTACTTACTTGCAGACTTTGCACTTGAACCCGATGATCATCTGTTTCTTGCACACGTCGCACGTCTTCATCTTGAAAGCGGCGGTGAACCTGCAAAAAGTTCAACAAATCCGGTTATTCCCGACTCCCCGTTTTCAAAATGCAAGACTGCTCGACATATCGGTGAAAACAAGCGTGCCTGTGTTGAAAGTTCTGAGACAGCATGTGTGGCGTCAGCGTAGGAGTCCTGGGCGACGTGGGGCAAATTATCGGAGCTAATTGTTAATCGGGCAAAAAAGGGGGAAAAAAAAACGAAAATCAGAATAGGCTATCGTCAGAGCAAGACGTGGCGAAGAGAAACGGGCTGCATTTTGCTTACATCGGTTGTTGACATCGTCTGCTGTGTGTTGATCATTGTACGGATGCGGGGACATTCTCATGGGCGAGTTGGTGAGCGACGAGCTGTATCCCGAAGACACAAACGGAATGAGTTCATCCTGATCTGTCTCCAAGCCGGGTTCCGTCAGCAGCCTTTGGCGCCTGGGCTGGGCCTCGTACCTGTAGAAAACGGGCTTAAATTACATCCTCCCAAGATTCGCGACCCCACCGTCCAGATTAAAATCGAATTCCGACCTTGCGTCTGGTACGTCGACACGATTTCCCAGTTGCGACTCGTGTGACTTGCTCTTTGTCAGCGGGTACAAGTCGGGCAGGAGGTTAGTGACCGCCGTCTGGTGCCTCTTGCGAGGTGGAGGCGTCGTAGGAAACTTGATTTTCTCTCCCTTCTTGTTGGAGGTTGGTGGTGTGGGTGGCGGCGTGTATTTCCGGTCGCGAGCGACCTGAGAGGATGGGGGGACTATGTAATTTCCGAAAACCGGTACTGCGCTGGAATTGGCCGGAGACCAAGGAGGGACAGGATTGGACAATGTCACCGGCGGAGATGACGGATTGCTCTTGAAGAGCTCTTCGGAGGGCACCGACGAACGGGCCGACCTCAGCCGTGGCGGCTTCGGAGAAGCTCCGCCGCTGCTGGGCAGACCCTGGTCCCACGAGTCCCAGTGGAGGTCCAGTTCGTTCCCCAAGGCCTTTTCGCCCAGCCGCAAACATTCTGCGACAAAAACGTCACGTGTCAATGCTACAGGGTCGAGTATTATTGCAAGGAATCAACGGTGTTTCTGGATTGTGTTTTGCTTGCCTGTATATTTGCGTAGATTTTGAAGGGCAATGATCAGTCGCCTCTGCTCCTCTTCTTTGCTAACGCCATCAGGAAGAGTTTGCTTTATGTCGTGGTCGGTCATCTTGAGCATTTCTTCTAGTGAGCCCACCCTTTTGCAAATGCCCTGAATGTAAATAATCATTAGTCAGACTTTGGTCAAGTGTTTGTCATTTTACAGTTGTTGAGGAGGACAGACACCCTAAAAAATCTTGCCATACAATTTTTTCCATCTTAGCATTTTCAAAGAGAGAAATCTAAACGACTTCACAGGACAGCTCCATACAATACAGAGTGCAAATAAGACTTAACCATTATTGGAATCGAAAATTCAAGTTTCTGGGTTAATTTTTTTCCAATATTCACGTGATGCCTTACTCTCCAACTGAACTTGAGAATACTAAAAATCACCCAAATTTCCCACCCTTCTGTTGAACGTCACTATGTGTGAAGTTGATGAAGTCCAGTAACGTCATATGGGTTAGCAGTATAATATTGTTTTACTGTAGATTAAATATGACGAAAACTTTGAAAATGCTTTTTTACTCCATCGGCAAATTTTATTTTTAGGGTTCCGTTCCTCTGTCAACGTAGAACGAAGTCTGGGATTTTACCTGAACTGTACTCGCACTTAATCCCACGACTAATAGCCATTGTTTTAGTCTAGGATACTGCTTGAGTTCGGACGATTGTTCCTTCTCCTGCAGGCGTGCCTTAGCCACGAGCTGACGGCTGAATAATTTTATCAACTTGCCCTAGGAATAATATTTTTGCATTAAAATGCATGGTAGACCTGTGTTTAGTGAGTTCCTCTTGTACCTTATCAGGATTCTATATTAATTTAAGAACTGAAACTTTCAAGTCTTTTATTTTTGTTTATGCCTGGCAATGTAGTACGTTACA
The DNA here is from genome assembly GCA_034700285.1 of Proteroiulus fuscus. NCBI lineage: Eukaryota > Metazoa > Arthropoda > Diplopoda > Julida > Blaniulidae > Proteroiulus > Proteroiulus fuscus. Next base: position 5,722 of record JAQIXP010001470.1, on the reverse strand, counting down.
TGTCCAATATAAAGAAATGCTACTCGTATTTAGAGCTTCAGTGAACTTTTAATTTTAATGGGATAAAAATTATACGCAATAATGGCCTTTAAAAGTGAAAGTGTGAAAAATTAACGCAGTGTACATATAGTTAGATAAGATAACTCCACGTAATTTGCTTTCGACTTGTGTGGGGTGGGACTGCTTTTATCTAAGCATCCATTTCTTTTATTAAAATGAATAGATCCTGTTGAAATATCCTGTTTTTACCTAATTTCAACTCAAGTTTTCTGTGAAAAGCGGTAATTGCTGCAGAAAAATACCATCAAATAAAATTGTAATTTTAGAATTGAAACCGGACCGGTTTCAATTGTATTCTTTGACTACACACAGCGTCTCAACTTGATAAGTGGGCATAAAATATAAATTAAGCTCAAAGTATTTATTATTTCTGAATATGTAAATGTGTGTACAGGTGAATGTGAAGGTTTTTAAATGGATTCGCTACTTGCGAGCGCCTTAATAGCGCTCCTGAGGAATTCGAATGAGCACTCAAGAGCGCTACCCCGTTCAGAAGGCAGCTCAATAAATTTTTTCCCTTGCAAATTGACCAAGCCCGGAAACTAAATTTCCTACTTAAAAAGCATCTATTTCATGATTGAATCTGCATTGATAGGTTGCACGTTTGCTTACTTCGAGGGTGCGTATTTCTTGCTGCGTTAATTCTGCGCTCGTAGCACAAATGGTTCGCAAGCCATTGAGATGTTCCGCACTTATGTCGATCATTGACTGGACCATAGCACACTGTTCAAGCGCTTTTTTCACGCCGTTTTCTCCATCCTCTTCAGCCATATTGCTAACACTAAACACACATGGTTCTTCCACTTTCATTCATGCTTGACTAGCGAGAAAATGAAAGGCCTTTGCGGCCTGTAAAATAGAAAATATAAGCTTGAATGCAAACCAGAACGGAACATCCTCACTCAAGAATATGGAGGCATTCCATTGTAGAGGGCAGTACGATCGCTAACTTGACTTTCACTGAATTCAGGAGAATCTTTTTATCAGAGATACAATTAATCTCTTATTTTTATTATATCAAATTTGTATCCCATCACAAACACAAACATTATTGTGCAACAACAAATATTTTTTAGTGCTTAATAATTAGGCCTAAATTAAAAACAAAGATTTCTTATAAATATTTTCTTATTGCTGCAGTAATGCCAGAATTTTGGTGCCAAGTCGCCCTATCTGGTAACATTGGTCAGACCGCGAGAAACTTTTTTCACCTTTGATTGTTCTTTCTTCTTATTTTTCGCTTTAAAACGCTTAAATTTTTTGTTTAATTGTCCCTCGCGAATTCATAAACCAATTATGGTTGTTGAAGAATCTAGTGTGGCTAAGAAAACTAATCTGCCCTGGTAAGTGCTTTGCACCACTTAATTATTATATGCATGTTTAATAAATAAGCCTAAAATAAGACTGACAACCAGTTGTCTTGTGTGCCTTGGGGTAGTGGGGTTAAAGGTTAGAACTGTCCATTATCATAAACTTGCGTTTTGACACTTTGGACGTTTCAGGGTAGAAAAGTATCGCCCAAATAAACTAGAAGAATTGATATCTCATGAGGATATTATAAATACAAGTCTGTGAAATTATAATTTCCTGTCAAAATATTGCGAAGCTTGTAGACAGAACTTGGTGTAATTGTTTGCTGCTCTAATAGTTCAAAGATTCGTGGGAGAGAACCGTTTGCCCCATTTATTATTTTATGGCCCGCCTGGAACTGGTAAAACGTCAACAATCCTCGCAGTTGCCAAGCAACTGTATTCTCCCAAGCAGTTCGGGTCTATGGTCCTGGAGGTAGGATGGACACAAGTCATTGTTGACCCTCCGTGGCCTTTTGCCAAGCTTTTCCCCAAATTTATCCTTCCCCTTGATGATCTAGCTAAATGCCTCGGACGAAAGGGGCATTGGAATAGTACGCGAGCAGATCCTCAGCTTTGCCAGCACCCGGACCATTTTTAAGTAAGTTCTTGCATCTGGAGTCGCGAACCTCCGCCTCACTCGCACTCACAGGTCAGCTTTGTATAGGTCTGGATTCAAGCTGATCATTTTAGACGAAGCCGATGCCATGACGAACGATGCTCAAAATGCCCTACGGCGAGGTACTTTTTGCTACACAAATGATTGAAACTTGATTTTTCTCGGAACATTGGTAACGCGAGCGCGATTCCTGTGATTTTTCAGTCATCGAAAAGTTTACGGAAAATGCCCGCTTCTGCATCATCTGCAACTACCTTTCCAAAATAATTCCGGCTCTGCAGTCCCGCTGTACCCGCTTCCGGTTCGGTCCACTCACGCCGGAGCAGATGACGCCTCGCCTGGAGCTAGTCATTCGCCAGGAAGCGTCAGTTTGGTGTTTTGGTCGATTTCCTTGAGTTTTGCCGCCGCTTCCTTTCTAATGGAACCATGGGATTTAAAATTTTAGAGTGAATGTCACGGAGGATGGGAAGAAGGCTCTGGTCACTTTGGGTTCGGGAGACATGAGGAAGGTGCTGAACATTCTGCAGGTCGGTCTACCTCCACTTTCCAGGGACTGCAAAAGTCCAGCAAAAAAGTTTTGGCAATTTTTTCTTTCGTTTGGTTCTGGTCCTAGAGTACGTCCATGGCTTACGACGTGGTTAACGAGGAGAACGTCTACCTGTGTGTGGGTCACCCGCCAAAGGCCGATATTGCCAATATGGTCAATTGGATGCTGAACGAAAGCTTTAGCAAGGCCTACGAAAGTATCCTTGGAAAGTAACAGCGATTCTAACAGTGGTTACGCGTAGATGTCCTATAACAGGGTTCCCACTCACCTGGAAAGTCAGGGAATTTAGCAAAAACTAGGGAAAAGTCAGGGAAATAGCGGAACAAATTGAAAGAAATCGAAAGAATGTGACTGAAAATATTATATTAAATTGAGGGGGAAAATGCTACTTCATAATGAATTTACATTCACATACCCAGGATCGGACTGGCCTTAGTCTCTGTGGGCGATTGCCAGTCGTTGCTCCCACCACACAATGGCAAAATATGCACTTTTGGTGATTTTAGACAATTATTGAGTGTTTTTGAGCAAAAAACTTGCCTGGGGTGCTATTTTCTGTTAAGTTTTGCAAATTATGTAAAAACTCTTTTATTTTCGCCTTCAGGCCACATTTTGAAATTTTTTTTTAAAGGAGAAATAGGCATTTTTGGTGATTTTTAACCCATTTTTTTTACTGTTTTTTGAGCAAAAGAAATCTCCCGCGGCGCCATTTTCTGTTAATATATGCAATTATGTACAAAAACCTTTATTTTTCTTGCCTAGAGCCCAAATTTTGAAGAAAAAAAATGTAATGGAGAAATACGCATTTTTTGTGCTTATTATTGAAAGTTTTTGAACAAAAAAGTCGCCTGCAGCGCTAATTTACTGACAAATTTTTGCAATTATGCAGGAGCCTACATGTACCAAAACCTCCAAATTTTCGCTTGCGGCCAAAATTCCTGTTTTACGGGTGGGTGGATGCTGGGGTCTGGTCGGTGCTTCTAAAATTAGGGACCGGTTGAGGGTGACTCATTCGCCACTGCCCCCATTGCCATAAGGGCCCTTACACCCCTGTCCGACCGAGCACATACCGGTACTTATTGGATTTCCTAGATTAAATGGTACTCCCCTAGTATTTCTTTTCCCCTGTTTTGGAAATTGTTCAGGGAAATCAATTGATAAAAATTAGTGGGAACCCTGTATAACAGGACATCAAACATTTGAGTAGGAGGCATGTTCTAATATGGTGGCAAAAAAAAAAACATTTTTGTCTATGGCAGCATGGTTGCTCGAGTCTTTCTAGTGCCTGAAAAATGGGATGCATATTTATAGGAGCCATTATACGGGCTCGTAGTTGTAATGTACGAACCCAATCCTTGACCCTTATACTCCAGAAATTATGGAATTAAAAACTGCCAAGGGTTTGGCCCTTACTGACATTATCACCGAAGTGCATCATTACGTGCATCGCAGTATGTATTCGTTTCGTTAACAATTTCTCTACACATTCTCCTCCCAAACGTGGGTCTGTGATGTAGTTTTCGCTCGTGTTTTTCAGTCGATTTTCCATCCCACGTTCGGATACACCTGCTATCCAAGCTGGCCGACATAGAGTAAGACTCGCCGTTCTGTTACGTTGTTACGTGTAATGTTCGGAGAATGTAAAGCTGCTTTCGTGTCTAACGGGGGGCCTCGCATTTTCTTTTGGGGAAAGGTATAGACTGGCGTGCGGTGTCAACGATAAGATGGAACTGGGAGCGCTGATGTCTGCCTTCCAAGTTGCCAGAGACCTAGTGGCCAGGGAAGTGTGAAAACTTTTTTTTTCGGCTTTAGGTTATACACACCAAAAGGCATTTTGTATTAAAAAATAAACTGGTTTAAATCATAAAATAAGTCTTTTATTATCACGGAGTCTTATTATTGCATATACAAAATATTTGCCAGGTCTTTAGAACTATGTACAGGTAGATTCAAAAAAAAATATTTAACAGTTTGCTTGCAATTAAAATGTCGCACAGGGGAAAAAATGCATCTGTTTGCATTTTGCAAAATTGCCAAACAATGTTGGCTGCCATAGGCATACCCGGGGGGGGGGGGGGGGGGGGGTTTGGGGGTGTTTAACCCCCCCCCCCCCATTGGATACAAAATTATATTGGAATCCTCCCCTTTGGTAAATCCTAGTTACGCTTATGTTGGCTGCTTAAGATTTGTCTCATAATTTAAGTTAATAAATATCTTTGTTATAAAATTTGAGGATGGATGTACCCTCGTGCACCAGGGAGCACAGATTTTTCAAGGTCACAGTTTGGCTAGATCGTGAAACTTAGCCCACCCATCCGAACATGTTCCCTAATCGGCTGCTCAAGGACTGGAACAGATTTCCGATGGGGCTTCGAACCGTAGGCGGAGGAGGAGCGAGCATTTGTCTGATGCGGTTGTTGCTCGGCCGTCGGATCACTGAGCCCTAGATAGCAAGAAAATACAGATGGATACCCTTTGGTTACGAGCATTTAGGCGGATCTGAAGCCCGTTGCGGGGTTAATGTTACTTAGTACCGCTTACCTCCGACTTAAAGGTTGAAAAGATAACCAATTCCTCAAGAAGTTAGGATCATGAGAATAATAGTCAGGCGAAGGCTCCCAACGGAAGGCACGAGATTGATGAGGATTTTTTGGAAAAGACTTTGAAAACAAGACACCAAGGTCATTTCACGAGTGCTTCCAAGATACAAAAAACCCTGGAAAGTGAATTGAGGCCCTACCATTCCCATTTCATGTTATTTGCATTCACATATAACCGCCACCAAGCAAGAAGGTCAACTTAGGACTTTTTAGTTCAGCGTTTTATGGTCCACTTGCTGATCAAGGACACGTGACAATTGTTAGAACTTGCTAAATTATATTTTCACATATTTTGGTTTTTGGAATGTAATGCAGTGTGTGAAATGTAAAGTAATGGCTTTTAAACACAGCCCAAGATTTGTTCTATTGGCTTGCTATTTCTTCTTTGGAACTGAGGCGTCTTCGGCAGTGTTACAGAAATCTTACGAGAAACTTGCTTTAAACATTCGGCATTGGAGTGTGACGTCACTACCCGGATGCAGTGGTGTCAGGCATTAGAGAACAGTGGCGGATCCAGGATTTTTTTATGGGGAGGGGGGGGGGTCCA
>JAQIXP010001469.1:0-18338 GCA_034700285.1 Proteroiulus fuscus | reverse complement strand
ATAACTACATTCAGAATGCATGTGACGTCATAATCATGCATCAGTTTTTAGTAAATTTAATAATCTTTTAAAAAAAAATCAAACCCCATCTTTGAACTTTGTTAAACAATGTTAAACGAATTTAACATTGAAATCCCCATAGGCCCATGCTGTTAAGTGTGGACAGCCCCCTTAAGTTATGTAAGGCACTGGAAATAACCGCAACTGAATTCTCTTAACATATAAAGTTCCACAGTAAATGCAATTTTTTCCGATGTAGACTACAGAAAATCCGTTGTATTATATAACTCGAAAAAAATGAATTACTACAGATAAATTGGGAATACTTTTTCTAAAGTGTTTTTCCATGTTATAAAACTGCAAGTTGCGTTTCAGAATGCAATAGATTTTTTTCAGTTTTTAGTAGAATTCTTTTTTACTGGTCTCTCGTCTTCAGAGAATACAATTTTTTTGGAAGTGTCATGAACAAGCTACTTACTTCATGGCTAGTTTTATGCCACATTCGTCACAGCAATACTTGGACCCAGTCCTTGCTGCCTGGGTACAACTTGGTCCAAAGCACTGACTAAGCTTGGGCTTGCTATCCTTGCTTCTTCCTCCTCTCCGTCTATGGCGCCGCTTATCGTGTTCGTCTCCGTGGCTGTGTCCGTGCCGTTTGCGATGCCTATCCTGGTCCTTCCTTTTCCTGTCTGTTTTTTTCCGACTTGGTCCTTTCTTGCTAGGGCTCTTTAAGTACCACACTTTCGTTAGCAATAATTACAAATTTACTATAAACATTTCCAAAATGAAGATGCTTTTACTTTTTTTGTGTAGACTTTTTTGGGACTTCTCTTTTTTTGAGGTTGATAAAGTTCATCTTCGTCCTCTTCGTCGTCTTCTTCCGCTTCGTCATAGTTGACATCTTTTAGTACCTGACAAGCAAGTTTAAAATTCTTATTACTCATTAAAAAAAAATTTTAAAGCAATAAGTAAATATTTAAACATAATACCCTGGGAGAACTTTCATCATCGGAAATGTTATTTGCCTTAAATTTAGGCTTTTCATCCATCTTGCGACCAATTACTAAGCCCTAGCAAATGCAAACACAACTTTAGGGATCTCTTGCAATAAAGCAGGCTAAGGCAAAGCAGACTGCAGCAAAAAAAGTACTACAAGTAGTATTTTCAAAATTATGGTTATAAATTACTTGTAATGTGAATAAGTTTTTGAAATTGTATTATCAGTTAAATTTAGTACTATTCATACTCATTGAAAATAATCTTTTCTTTTAAATATAAATAAAAAATGTAAATTACAGTTTTATTTGCAGCATGCTGCATCACCTTAAATCAAATAAAATATAGATTTAAAAAATAAAAATGAAAAGTAAATAGAAAAAAATTACAATTTCTGATAAGGACATAGTTCAAAATATTCGTTTCGAGTTCCTACAATTGATAATATATTGGTTGGCGATATCTCACAGACTTCTAATTTTCTTTAGCAATTTTGTGCAACAAAGATAAAGTTTAACACCGTATTTTCTAGAAAATAGCATTAATAATGTGCAATTTGTGCTACGACTAAACATTGATTGGCATTTGCAAGTGATATATGCTGTGAGTGACGGTTACATATGGCAGTCAGGAAAACGGACGGGAAACAATATTTTTCAACTATGCCTGATGATATTGCAAGTGCAAAGCATGCGTGAAAAACACACACTCACAAAATTAAGGCATTGCCTTTGTCGGCATTTCTGCCTGATTTTGTTGGCTCCTCCGAATTTGCGCATGTCCTAGTGATTTCACATAGAATTAGAGCTAACTTATTAACCAAGCCTAATTACGGACACCGGTAAGAAGAAACACGGCTTTCATACTTTGCAAAAATCGCATCGCCCACAGTCCTCCACTCTATAGCATGAAATGCATTCTCCACAACGTCTCGCTTTCCTTTTTCCCTTCTCTCGATTTTTCTTTTCATCTTGCAAGTGCTGTTTAGGCTTTTTCTCCAAATACCTGGTCTCCAAAGCAGGGTCGATTTCTAATATAAAACACAACACACCAAAAAATTAAAATAAAGTGCTACATTTCGTCTTAAGTAGCATTTGGAAAAGAAAACTGACCTTTACATCCGTTACAAAAGTATTGTAAAATATTTTTTGCTCGTTTTTCGGTAATACCCACGCAGTCTCCGTGATACCATTCGTTGCAATGGTCGCAACATCTACGACAATCCAACAAAGGTTAGCTGTTAAATATGTCATTATTTCTTAATACATTCTACTATGCAAATTTGTTTAAACTGAAAATAAATTTATAGAATACATTCTACCCAATATAGGAATGGGTTTCGAATGGCTAACTTGCTGCTATCACTTGCAAGTAACATTTATTAGGTGTGCTTAGATTCTGCATTTCTTTCGATTTATCATTGAGGCTTAATAACCATAAATGGGCACTGGCAGTACTGTTACAGACATTTTTCTCAGGAAGGAGGAAAAAGAACGGGGGTGAATGGAGATGAAAGTAAACGCATTCATTTTTGTTTTCTCTCCAGCTTCCCCCCTCCTCCCCTTTCACCAGTTTGTTATATTTTTGAAAATTTTCACTCTACAGTTACTATTGTATACACTGATTTTTTTGGAGTGGTAGCAGAGTGGTAGCATAAGTACAATTCAGCGCCATTTGGTAAAAGATATTGCATGAGCATTGGAGAATTTAAAACTTTCAGAAACTGGTAGCGCGTTACAGAGAAATGAAGAGGGGCCTACCAATAGTGACCATAAGGTTACACGTGTGCATGAAGATTATGTGCGTAATACACGAAAATCTATCCTGTTCACGGGCGGTTCCATCGGGAGTGGGCGATAATTGTCAGCCAAAATAAAAACATTCATGGACATTTTATAATGAAAAATTGATGTTTGAAATTCAAAAACTGACTCGAAAGCCATGGGCATAAGGACTAGCCTTTGATCCAGCTTTTCTTTCAAACGAGACCTGGAACCGCCCTTGGCGCCCTGTTGCATTTATGTGTGAGTGGTGAGCATTCACATATAAAAAGTAGAAATGTTCAACAAAGCAGGTTTGACCTTCTCAAAAGGCACACACACTTGAAACTTACATCATAAAACGACTAGTATCTTTCGAGCGGCAGATGCAATACAATGTATTCTCTTGGCTTGAAACAGGCTTGCAATATGAATGCATGTCCCAATCCATATTGGTATTGAACAAGCTGGTTATCTTGGCTTGTCGTTCAGGCAAGATTTCAAATCTTGGCTTCATTGGTTCTTCCTTCTGCTAAAATATGGTATTGAAGTCAGTGTTACATGCATTTTGTTGCCTGGGCTAGGAGCCCAGAAAAAAAATTATTGTTTACTGCAATGTGTTTCTTAAAACTGCAGCAGTCCAGCATTTTATATTGACAAAAATATTCGTATGCAATCTGGAGTGTCATTAACTGAAGTACATTTTTCATTGGGAGCAAAAGTCTGCACCTTATACAGTTCAAGCTTGGCTCTTTGGACCAAGCTGCATGCCAAATAGCCAAAGGATACAAATTACACGTATTAAAATCTCGAATCTTGGCGACTTACCTTGGTGAGTTCGTTTTCAGTCATTTTGAACACGATCAAAGTAGAAAAATTCGTTCAGAAACGTACTAATTTCAATTAAAATACGACCCCTGTCCTTCGTCGATTGCCTTTTTCCTCCATGTTTTTCACCACTAGTTGGTGACGTTTCATGACGTCGTTCTTTCCCGCAAAAATTAAAATGAGAGAAATAAAATTATCAAAAAAAAACCAGGCATTATTTTGATAAATTTACAAGAAAAGTTTGCTTAAATAAGCTTGTCTGACAAATTTAATTTTTTTTAAAATTAATTATTTTTAAATGAGTGGAGAGGGGGGACATCCTCGCCATGATAAAATGGATTTTAAAAGTTACAGTTAATAATGGGTAACCTGTTTTTAAAGTACCCGGTAATTAAAATTTATGTTGGTTTCTGTTTCAAATACAATGTAATAAAAGTTAAAAATCCTAAATTTCAAGAATATTTTAATTATAATTCATTAAAAAAAATTGGTAAAGTGTTTTTTAAAAACTTTTTTTGGTATGGGGGGGGGGGTTCTCAAATATCAAGTGATTTGGAAGCGGGACTCGGAAAAAGAACAAAGTGGCACAAAGGGGGAGGGGGTATAAATTGCCCCCAAAAACTGGCACGCGACAGATGGACAGCCCTAAAATGCAATGTATTATATAGCGTATCCGTAAAAATATCCAAATGCTAAGTTGCACCTTTTCATAATGTAAAATGATTGCAATTTTTACCAATTTCAATAATTTTGTATTAATTTTCAACAAAGGATTCAATAAGGTTTCTGAAATGTGTTCATACGACCTCATTTAATAATAAACAATGTTTCTAGTCAATGACAAATAAATCACGCACGATTCTATAAAGAATGTTTCGTATGAAACATTTGACTTCATCTTATTGTTATATAGTTAAGAAACAAAAGCATACAAACATTTCCCAAAAAAATTGAGAAAAAAATATTAATTAAAAATAACATAAGATTAATTAATTATATTGATAAAAAAAAATGTATTGACAATAGTCTAAGAAGTTAAGAAATGCACTCACACACAATTTGTGGAAGAAAATTAATTGTAGCACAATAAAATCATTCTGCAAATAAATAAAAAAAAAAACTAAACTAATGTGTATAAAATAGTTTTAAATTATAAATTAAAGTAACCTGGGCATGAGATTATGTTTTCTAGGACTATAGCTAATTGAAAGTAAAAGTAAAGGGAAGACTAAATTCAAATAAAGTTAAAATTTTGTCTCTAAAAAAATAAGCATGAGATGTAGATCAAAACTATAGAATGTAAGGCATAAAATGGTATTTAAGGCACGCACGAATTTAAATTTTTGGCACTTACGACATTAGTTCAGATTCAAACAAAATTTGAAGTACAAGTTTCAGTTTGGCTTTCACAGTTTTTAAATTTTTTGAAATTTAATTTTCATACATTTTCAAAAATTCCTAGAAAACGGGACATGGAGTTCACTCATACATGTTCTCAATTTAAATATTCAGGATTACATTTTTATTATGCAGTCCACATTATTATGCCACCAATTAATCAAAAATCTCATTCGTCATCATTATAAAATATAATATGGTAAAAAAAAACCATATAAAAATCAAGCTGGGTTTACCACAAATGAGACTTCGCACTATTTGTTTGCATTAGCGCTGCAAGTCTAGGAGAACCGTAGTGAGTCGCATAAGTCCATCGCCTTCTGCAAGACTTCGCTTGGGCTTTCTAAGGTTCCCATGAGTGACGAAAAGCTGGGTCCAGCTCGATTTCGTGAAGTATCCCACGCATCGAGGGGGTCAATATTGCCAGATCCAAATCGAGATCTTCGCCACGATCTTCCTGAAGTCGAAGTGGCCGATGGCGAGGTTGCCAACATTTCGCCCGTTTCCTCGCAAGCCGAGGTGGATGGATAATTCCTGGTCCGTAGACCGAGTCTGCTGGGTCTCCTAGCTGTCGCTGGTTGATCGCCATTTTCGCTTCCCGCTGGACAGTTTCCGTTCCCAATATTGCCACTCGGCATCGAATGCTGTCGGAAAACAGGCCGCGAAGGTGGGCTTTCTTCTTCTGGCAGACTGTGGGTCCGGTTCATCATCCCGGGATCGCCACAGTCCTCGTTTCCCGTATCCGCGCTGCGACGAAGGTATGCCATCACGTCCGGGTTTCCCCCGTTGGAGCCCCTGCGTCTTGACGAAGATGATGGCATCTCGCTACTACCATACAGATAATCAGGATTATTGCTTCCGGGACTAGAATTGCCCCCCAAATGCATCGACCACCGTTGGTTGGCACCGCCGTGCCGATTCAATGCGGTAGAATAGAAATCCGGAGAGGGGTCAAAGTACGATCGGCTGCTCGTGAAGGCCGGCTCTTCATCGTAAAAGTGATGATGGTGCCGGAAAGAGGGAGTACGACTTAACTCCGAGCGCATGGAGGCCGTGGAAGATGAGGCGGACACTGTGGAACCGGGTATGCGACCCTTGCGAGGAATGCGTGATGATTCGTTGAAGCGTGCAAAGAAGCTCTTACGGCGGATGCGATCTCCCACGCTCTCTTCTTCGGATTCCTTCTGCTGCTGATGGGACGAGTTCAGCGTGTCCGTGCTGGCGGTGTCGCTGCAGACTGACCCAGTTTCAGCGCTGTCTGACGCGGGAGTGGTGCGACCGTCACCACCATCGCGGCCCTGTTCTCCATCGGACTGCTTCGTCGGTTTTGTTGCTCCCAGTCCAATTCGATTGATTTCTTCTTCCAGTGATTCCAGCTCGTTGCTGACACTACGAGCAAACCGGGCGTAGCCTTTCCTGGGCTGGATGCCAGCCGAAGTCGGCGTGGCAGGGGCACTGCTGTCGTGCATGCTTCCGATTCCACTGTCTTGTCTTGACAAGTGATCCCCGTTTCCAGATCCTTGCTTTTTAATTGGACGGTTGAGCACCTCTGCATTTTGAATTTCCGCACCTCCATTCGTGTCCTGAGTCTGACTGACGCTGCGTTTCGTTTCTCGGCGCGTTGTGGTCACCCTCCCACCTTCCTCTTTGGTGATGCGATGCTCATGTTCATACTCCTCCTCTTCTTCCTTCTTCGTGTTTCCAGTTTGGCTCACATTTTTCTTATAATCGCGACTGACCGACACCGAGGCGGCTTTTCCATCTTTGGCCTCGGGCAGCACGACCATGCTCCTAGGACGATGCAGGTTGCTCTCTTCCGACTCGTATTCTTCAGAAAGTTCTTTGCTGACAGATTTGGAGTAGCGTTGAAACCTCGTGGGACGTCTGACGGTGCCATACAGAGATTCTCGGTCCATTTCCGGTGCCTCGGAATTCGCCTGAGTGGGCCTCGGGGAGGGGGGTAGCGTACTTTTACTGGCAGAAGACCATTCACTTTCGTGCGGCTCGGATTCGTAGAAACTGCGAGGCCTAGTACGCGTATCCAAGGAGCGATTGCGGTGCCTCAGCAATGCCGACAGCACATCCGAACGGGCCTCCTCCCGTTGGCTGAGCGGTGATTCGGCTTGCCAATCCCTCGTGCGAAATGCATCATAGCGGGAACGGCGGGCGGCCAAATCTTCTTTAGAACGGAGCGAGGAAGAGACAAGGACGGAGCGATTGCTATTGAAGTTGGTGTAGGAGGACTGGCTACGGATATTGATGTTGCCCCGCAGGCGGGAACTTCCACCTGTATCACTCATGAAGGCCATATCTTCTTCATCTTCCCCACTCTGCGCTTTAACGCGCCACCTAGGGGTACACCTGCTTCTGTCATTGCCCGAATCGCTGGCATAATTCGACGTTTCGGCATCGTATTCCCGAGCTGAATTGCTTCGCCCAACTTCGCTACCACGGGCACTGATGCGATAAGTGGACTTTGGAGAATCCGAATAATTCCGTCGGCTTGATGAGGCTGGCTGGTTGAAGCGCACGGAAATATTGGGCGTATTGAATACGAATGAAGACACGGACGAAGGTATGGTGCCGCTGATCCCAATGCCCGATCGCCCCAAAAGGTTTGACTGGAACCATCGGGTGGTGTGAGCATCTCCTTCGGTCAGACGATTGATCAGGTTTCTCGTCCGCGACAAAAGTGACGTGAACAGCGATTCACTGGTTAAGCTCTCGAAGACATCTTCGAGATCGTCATTGGAACCGGTCGAACTGAAACTATCGCTGCGCTCCAAAGACGGTGCCCGTCTATTGTCTACCGATTCTTTGGTGGATGCGTTCTCCTCTCTCACATCCCCTTCTTCGCCGCCCCGCTTCTCCACGACGCTTCGGAATTTCTGAATGCTGCGATATTTGGAGCGATAAACGCTGTAACCCCTCTGCTCTGTGCTGGGCGAATCTTCCACTTGGGTCGATCGTTCCTCGGATTTTGCAGAAGTCTTGATTTCTTGTTTAGCAACGGCCGATTCGGCCGGCTTGGAATTCTTTATTTCCAAGTTGTTTGAGCTTCGGGAGCCTGTCAAATCGTCGCTAGTGGTCGAACATCTCAAATCTAACAAGGTGACTCTTTCCGGGCCATCATCCAGCTGATCATCGGTTGAACCATGACGCCTAACGGTGGCTATATAACGTATTATTTTACTATCCTCCTCAGGCTCTATTTTTCTGTCATTACTCTCATTCTCCTGGTCGACTGTAGTGGGCACCATATTTGACGTTCCATTTTCTTGCTCGCCTGCTGCAACGTCAAACAGCACTTCGGACTTGACTCCAATCAGATGAAAACCAGTTTGATCTCTCGGAATAAAACGCACAAGCGGCGTCCCTACTCCCATATTCCCTTCCTCATCTTCCTCGGGGTAACGCCGTACCAGTGCAGAAGATGGTAGAGGAGCAATTTCGATACTGCCACGTTTCTCATTCTTCGTTTCGGCTTTATCTACTTCCAATTCACTCTTCTCCTTACCTTTATCGCTGATTTGCTGCGCTGGGTTTGGAGTAGAGACATCGTTCTGCACCACACTATCGTCATTTGTGACAATCTTTTCTTCAATTTTTGCTGTCTCCGTTATCGCTTCTGGCTCAGCAGAGGTAGTTGGAGGTGTTGGATCAATTCGTTTTATAGTGCTGGTCTTTCCTTTCAATGGTTTTGTGGGACTTCTCGGTCTCAGTCCAGTTGATGAATTAGTGTGACTGATGGTGCTACTGCTACCATTTCCTGCCGATGGACGTCTTGCGAGCGGTGCCTCACGATCTTTGGAGTTTATTCTTGATATGCCACTTCCCGTTTTTGATAAGCTATTCTTCCTGTTAGATGCATCGGCGGTAGGAACCAACGGGGGTGATTTCCTTTTAAATAAAATTGTCTTAGGAGGGGATTTTTTCGCTTCTTGAGCAGCCGCCAACTTTGCATCATGTGGTACGCACCCTTTGTGATGTTGGCCACCTTGCTCAGCAGCTGCAATTGTGGCTTTGTCGTTTCTTATATTTTTAGTAGGAGACTTCCTAACATTTCCAGTGGATGGCATCCTAGTGAGAACGGTCGATTTCTTGGCATTTTCTGTCTCCGAAGCAGCATCCTCCACTTTACTGTCCTGACTTTCTTTTGACTGGGAAATGCTCTTTACGATAGGAGCTTTCGTCAAAGAGGAGCTGCTGCCCAGAGATTTCGCGGGTGGCTTCACGGATGGCGAGGCAGATTCCGGAGTCGTTGGGGGCGATTCAAATTTATTTCTGACGGAGGATATTTTTGAACCCGATAGGCTGATGGGTTTCTTCTCGGGCGATTTCCTTTCGAATGACTTTTTAACATCGGAAATTCTCGAGGGTGGGAAAGAAATTTTCCGTCTCTCCGTTCCCGCAGAAGGCGGCGTGGGAGCCCCAGTTTCGTTCGGCGATTGAGTTCCTCCATCTTTACTCATGCTCTTTTTTAATTTCAAATTCCGGTTTGCAGGCGTGCTTGAGCTGACCACCTTAGCATCACTTTCACTGTTGAGAACATCAGTCTGATTTTTCTTTGGTTTTGCAGTGCCATTCGAAGCCAGAAGACTAGGTGATTTCTTATTAATAGAAGGCTTACGCTTGACTAGAGTTGAATCAGTTGCCATTTTTGGCTCTGTTGCATTCAAGTTTGCAGTCTCAGCAACAGAAGAGTCTACAGATTTCTTGGATTCCATCTGTTCTTCGCCATTCGCTTGCTCCGAAGGTTTCGAGCTCTGTTCCTCAACCAGAGCTTCAACAAATTTAGTTTCATTTTCATCCGACAGACCATCTACTTTGGGGACAATTTCGTTAATGGGGCCATTGGTAACTGGGGTTATAGTTTCAGTAATATTTTCAACAGATTCAGCTTCCATGGGTTCTACTGGCTGAGAAATCTTTTCAGCACCACCACCTTTATCGTTATCGTCATCCAACAGTTTATCATCGCTTTTCTTTTTCTTATTTATGATAGAAGTACTGCCGCCCAGTATTGAAGATGATGGGGTCAGTTTGTGCTTTTTGCTAAGTTCCCCATTGACTTGAGCATCCTTATTGTGTAAGCCGGTAGCCGAAGCAAGTGCTTGCAAAGCTGGCCTCTCCCATTGGTCAGTATCATCCTCATCCTCACCAACTGCACTCTTGGCATCGTTAGTTTGGCAAGAAATGTCTTCGATCAAACCATTAGCATCCAATCCTACGTTAGGTGTATCCTTGTTTCCATTTTCTTCAGCCTCGGGAGGCGGTGGACCGGCTGTAAGCGCCAGTAAGTAATCCAGGCGTACTGGCATCAATTTGCACATTTCTTCAGCCACTTCCAAAAGCGGCACTTCTTCACTAATATCCACCCAACGGTCACAACATATGTCGTCAACGTTGGCGCGCTTCGCCGGATCCACGGTCAGCATTTTTCTGATCAACCCAGAAGCATCTAAATAAGAAATATGCAAATCAGTCACATCGTTTTTAATGGAATCATTACATAAATTCATAACTTTTGCTATTAGATCTGAACATAGAACATAGAAAAGCTAATGTACTGAATTACAGCTTGAAACCTTAGAAAACCTATTCCTAAACCTATAGAACACTAAATTAAGAAGTTAGTACCGTACTTAAAATATTAAAATTTGTGTATTTACAATGTATACTATTGTCTGAAAAAATTGAAGTATAGATTCTCGTTTCTCTTTGAAGTTAGTTTTTTATAACGGAACCAGTAAAATGAACTTTTTAATCAATTAAAAGATGAGCTATAGAAAAAAAAATTAAAATGCCGAATTGCAACTTGAAAAAGACTTACCAGCTGGTACTCGCGGTTCATAGTAATCACCTTCGGATATTTGCTTAACCAATTTTTTGAAATTGCTGCCATCAAAAGGCATGGCTCCATAGACAAGAGTATATAATAATACTCCCAAACTCCAACAGTCCACCTACAAGTACAGGTATTTGTATTTAAGATAAATGCACAAATACAGCCACAAGAACCTGGTTGTACGACAAATTTGGGAAACTCACCTCTGGACCGTAATAAGGCGTTCCTTGAACTATTTCAGGAGATGCGTAGAGAGGACTTCCGCAGAAGGTGCTCAGAAAATTACGTTCATTAAAAATGTTGGACAATCCAAAGTCAGCAATCTTGGCATTACCTCGCTCATCTAGTAGTATATTTTCCAATTTCAAATCTCTGTGGCAAATCATATTCTGTGGAATTTCAAATATTTCCAATCAGCCATCAAATATAGTTAGCACGGAATATATAAATATTATTCTAAAAAAATTACTTTATGGCAATAGAATACAGCTGATGCAACTTGGCGAAATACGCGGCGTGCTTCAGATTCCGTTAAGACTTTCTTAAAACTCAAGTAATCGTATAATTCTCCCCCACTCGCATATTCCATCACCAAAACTATTTTCTCTCGGTTTTCAAAAACTGGAAAAAAAAATTTATTTAATGCAAAATATATACATGTTTGATGATCATTTAATACTTGAAAATAATTGTTTCCTAATCTCTTTAACATTTTGCAATATTTCTTTTCTTGAATTTAGATTTGAAATATTAAAATAAATATATAAAAGTAATATATTTCTTTATTTGGTCGCATCATACCTTCATAAATGTGTATAATATGCGGATGCTGGACAGATGACATGATTTGAATTTCTCGTTGAATGCGTACCAAATCCTGTTCCGTTTCAATTTTGGATTTCTTGATGGTCTTTATAGCCACCTACATCAAAAATATTTTTCTTAAATATGTTGTAAATTAAAAACAAAAATGTAATTCATGCATGCATGCATACTTGTTTTATTTTAAGTCTTTTCACATCCAAACCATACACTGACTGGTATCACAACTTCAGAATTATAAATATATAGGCCTACTACAATATATATATTGTAATATATAATTTGTATATATATAATAATTGTAATATATAATATTGTAATATATAAAGTAAACTGGTGAGTTGTTAAGCATATATGCTTAACAACTCACCAGTTTACTTTTTATATTGTATTAAATATTATATTTAATGTAATCAACACTAATTCTTAGAAATAACTTCAATTTTTATTAGATATTGCTTCTAAATAGCTTCTTACAAGAGCTCCATCCCATCTCATTTAAAAACTTCTGCAGAAATTATATTCAGAATGAAATTTAAGATGAGGAATTTTTGTAGTAGCAAATCATATACTTATAGATCAGTGGCGGATCCAGGAATTTCTTTTGGGGAAGGGGGGGGGGCCATTTTATTATGGGTGGGCGCCAATCCCTAAAACGAAGCAATGCCCAAAAACGACCACCCTGCAGGGCAGCATGAAGAAATTCATTGAAGTGGGGGGGGGGAGAAGGGCCGAATCCCAACCAAAAACTGTTCCAAAATTACGGTGGCAGGCCAAAATGTGAACTGCTTTTGTGAAAAATTGACAAAAAAATGGCGCCGCAGGCGATTTTTTTTCCTCAAAAATCATCAAAATTTCACTGAAAAATCATCAAAATCATCAAAATAGATAAAGTTAATTTAACAATTTTAAAATAGTTTCGGATAGAGGGGTGCAATGGTCGCCGGGTGATGGGCGCCAATTTTGTCCTTTTGGGGGAAGGGCATGGCCCCCCTGGCCCCCTCCCTTGGATCCGCCACTGTTATAGATACTTTTAAGCAGCTTTCAAGTCTGCTGAACAAAAATTGAAATTTTTCTTCAGATATTCCTCAAATTAATTCTGAATGTCATTTTTTTTTATAAACTATCGGTAGGCCTACATTTATTTTGCATTTTTTTGAAAATTTGTCCTATTTTTGACATGCAGCCTTCTTATTTTTCGAACAGCTTTTTTGTTTAATAATCAAATGTTTTCACATCTGTTACAATTCTCCCTGGTAGGCCGGTCTTTCACAGTATAGCACAGCACACATAAATAAAAAATAGCACAGGCAGTCTTAATTATTAAAATAAAATGTAAGTACCTATAGTTAAAGTGCACATAAACTCAACTATTAAAGATGCACTTTTGTGAAGAATTTTTTTGTTCCAATATGTGGCTCAATGCACGTGCATATATCAGTAAACCATTGGCACGTGCATTGAGCCCATTGGAACAAAACTTTATTTGCAATAGTTGTCTGTATCAACATGTAGAAACCAATACTTTTGCGCTGTGCTAATTACCCTCACATTGGCACATTAATGTTTTCCCTCTTATATGCTGACTGATACAGGGCTTGTTCACAAAAATAATTACATTTGGCACAATTACATACAGGTCCCCCCAAACATTAAGTCTGTAGTAAAATGGGAAGTACATAGACCCCAATTCATTTCTTCTTGCAGCCAAAACTTGGACCTATAATAAGAAATGGCATCTTAAAGCATGGGCTGAAGGGATGGGGGGCTGGGGCTTTGACTTTTAACATTAAATACGGACGTAATTTTACTCATAACTTTGAGAGCTAGCTCAGTGTGAACGAGTTAATTATACCATTTTAGAAGTATTCGATGACAAGCAGCGATAGCTATAGTGAGTTAACTGGAGCAGTTTGAGATGCTGACGTCAAACAAACCATCAACAACATTACTCGGTGATGTAAAAGCATCTATAGTGTAAAACTGTCCTGCACCAATTGTTTCTCTATAAAATTAGAATTGCACGAGCCGCCACATTGTTTTAATGCACATATGGTAAATATTTCCTTCAATTTAGACCTATAGGCTACTTTAAATAATACAGAAAAAAAGCTATAGGACTACAGTTCACTACATGACTCCTGATTGAAATTCTTTTCCACAGTATAAAAATGCATTCTAGGAAATAAAAATTGTATTATTTTTTTTAAACAATTTTTATGAAACTTGTTTTTGATACTTCTGAAATTCAAACGTCATATATATACATGTACTACAATTTGGAAGGAAGTGAATTTTGCTGGGGAATCTGTAAACTATACGAGAAATTGGACAATTTTGAAGTTTTATTATTTTTACCAATAAAGTTCCTACAATAATCCATTCATTTCTTTGTTTTAAGAAAAATAGTGCAAAATATATCTAATTACACAAAAAATGAAAAATAAATAATTAGAAATCTGGCTTCAAAGATAATAAAATTTAAATGCAAAAATTGTTTTACCAATTAAAAAATAAATAAATAAAAGTACACGTGATCACAAAATTAACATTTAACAGCTTTTCTTGGGATTAGACAAATAGATTCAGCTAGCTCATTATAGGATTGTATACAGGAAATAAACATATTGAACTAAATTAATTAAACACTCAACATAACAAGTGGAAACAATGTTAAATATTTTGATTAATTTCACATGATGTCTGACAATTTATATAACCTACCCTTATTCTGTCTTAAGATTTTCATTAGGGTAACCCCATTTATAAATAGCCAAACTCTTGGTAAGAAGCACAAGAGTATAGGCCAATGTATAGGCTTACATATTTCTAGCAAGTGTGTTATTTAAGGAACAACACAGCTTCTCTCGACTGCTTGCAAAATTAGTATTTCAAGCCAATTTATACACGTATTAAGAAAAATTAAACAGAAGTGAATTGTGGCTAAAAGTTGTAATATTTAATATGTGCTAGAAATACACTGTAATTTTTGTTACTAAAAATTCCATAAGGTCATTCTTAATTCTTAATTCCTTAATTAATGGGATTAATTATTTTATTAAAGAAATGGGGTAATTACATAGCTTTTATAAAAATTGTATATTTTTAACTTTATAATTTCATTCTCTGAGCTATAGAAATTGGAGGAATATCTTGTTTAGGGTAGTAAAAGAAATAGCTAAAGAAGTTGTGAACTCTTTGAGATCAGTCAACCTACATACAACGTTTGCATGGCCTATTTCAATTATGGTATTCATTCCTAAATTTCATTACGTTGTAGCCATCAATAATTTTTAAACCTTTTCTATCTATAGATTACGGTACTTTTTAAAATTTCCCTCAATAGTCTGACTTTGCCAAAACCTCTTTTATTAGCTAAAAGTTAATATCAACAAATAGGCCTACTCGTTTAGGTATATATATATAGTGATTTTGACTACTTATTTCCACAAATAGATCTTTCAAACCTTTCATTCGTCATTCAATTATTACAAATACGGTAGGGAAAACTGTATGCTTATAATTAAAGAAGATATTGAAAACCCATCTAATCATCATCACAGCTATCTACCAAAGCATTTTTACAAATTTAAATAATTGCTTAAGAAAGCTCCACAAACCTGTTTGAAAATTGTTAAAAGAAAAAAATAAGGGTCTGAATTTCATATGCAATTTCATGAATATTTTACATCAGTCAAACTTTGGGAAACTACAAAAATAACATTTTTAAATGTTTGTTTCATATTATGCAGTGGATTTTCTGGACTTAATTGTTAACATCAGAAAACTGCAAAAAAACCTGTAAAAATTGCAAAATTTCTGCAGTAATTGTATTTTTTGATGATAATATCCTAAGAATTGAATTTATATGCCTAATAAAATATCGATTGTCCCAGGAACAGTGAGTCATGTGACATATCAATTCTGAATTTAACCTACATGTAATTTAAATAGCAAAACGACTGTTCCAAATAAATATTATCATAACTGCATGCCTATCATTGAAAGACCACAAGTGCAAAATTTAAAAACATAACCGTAGGCCTACTCACTTCCTCGCCGGTCTCTTTATTCACAGCCAGTTGAACTTTTCCATAGGTTCCTTGTCCTAGTTTGCGCCGAATATCAAATCTTGCCCTTAATTTTTGCCGATTATTATGCAATTTCACCCCAGTTGTCCCTTCCATATCAGCGATGATATTGATCTCTCCGTTTGATAAAACCATTTTGATCTTGCTGTAATTACTGACTCACAAAATAATGGACTTATAGAACATTCTCGTTGCAGAGCGACTCAGTCATGAAATAAAAATAAATCTGAAGTAAGCCTAAACATTACGCCATGATTAATACTTATTGTTTTTCCGGCGATTTATGCCTCTCACAGATAAAAGAAAACATGAAATTCGTTGAAATTTCAAAAAATATTCCTTTCCTTCATGAAAGGGAAAGTAGCTTACATCATATTAACCTATAACTACAGAGTTCAAATCATTTTTTTCATAGAAATAATCTCATAAAGGTTATATTTTTAACTTTTTTAAAACTTGAAAACTTAAAAATGGCGTCTATGTACATCCAAAGCCGTCCCTTGAAAACTTGGATTTAATATTGTTTTGAAAACTTTTCCAAGCAAATGCGATGACCATTTCACGTTACATTAAAATATTTTTGTTTCTTCTTAAAATCCTCGCGTCACAAATAGGATATGCCTCCTTAACGAATTTCATCGCAACTAAAGATAAACATGAGCCAGAAGATCTAAATTTAGAAAAGCATCCAAAGATGACCACATGACGTCACCTAAAGCCGAAACTTTTCGGCTCTTGCGTCTAGCCATCAGCCGATTGATTACAGTGTCAGACAAAAGTCAGAATACCGCATTTAAACCAAACAATGTTTTCAGCTTGTTTTACAACTTAATAAATATTCTTGAGAAGTTTGCACGACCACGTTGATGACAAACACACTATGTAAAACAGAACCCGAACATAACTTTAGTTTGTTAATACCGTGGAAGCGTGCATAAATGTCATTTTACCGCGATTCACATTGCGCTGCCATTAAATGTAAACATCAACAATGAATAAATAAAAAGAAGGCGCTACTAGAGCGCGTAGTGGTTTCTTAAGGACTATAAAAGCAGAGCATGGCGTTCGATAACAACAAGCGCTGGGAATGATAGATAAAACAATTTTCCTCGTAAAATAATATCTCATTTAATTTACAGGCACAAACTACAGTGTATCATGAATACTAAACATGTCATAAAAGTAGATGTTAACAGTTAATTGCATATTTCATATTTTATTGAAAATTATTAGGTATATAATTTGAATGTAATCAATAGAAGATATTCATTTTTGAATGAAAACGGGTGCATATTTCATGTCACACAGCTTGGTTATTTATATTTTTATCGTGTAATTTTTGTCTTCTTTGAAATTAATTTTAATAAGAAGGTTAGTTTTATGTTAATATGTCTTCTTTAGAGGATAAGATTTTAGGCATAAAAAAGCAATATTATTGCGATAGTGATAGTGACAATGAGAATGAAAATTCTGAAGGAGAAGAAAATAAAGAGAAAATGCCAATGTCCAGTGTGCCAATGGAAGAACCAAGGGAATGGGAAGGATCATCGGTGAATGCAAGTATTGCCTTTTTGCCTACTTGTAGTATTTTTTAACATCTGAGTGAGTAGAAATTATATGTTAAAATAAATGAATATTGGAAAATGTTTATATTTGTAGACTGGACCCAAAGGAGTGTTAAAAGACTGGCAGAGATACAAGCAGTTGCAGTCTGAAAAACGTGAAAACCAAGATGCTGAAAGGAGGGCCCTGATTAACAAGTTGTCCTTAACATGCCGATCCAATGTAACTATTTATGAACTGTTGGTAGTCATTGCATGTTAAAATTTATCAACAAGTTACCCATTAAATTTACTTTTTAATTAAAATCCATTTAGCATGATTCCATTCTTCCCCCCCCCCCTTTCCCATCATACCAATTCTTGCCAAAGTCATAAGCCCCCCTTCCTCCTTTCAAGGCACATGATATATGGATTCCCCTAAGCATTGCTTGCTTACTTAAGCAAGCATCTTAACCTTCTAACCTCAACAGTTTTATTGGACAAATTTGTAGTTGGACGATGAGCGTGAGAAACAAGAGAAAGATGACGAACTGGATAAAGAATTGGCTGGCTTAATGATGGAAGACGATTTTCTCAAAGAATATGTTCAGAAACGCATGGAAGAGATGTTAATATCAAGCAAGAAACTGTTAGCCACTTTCTTAAGTCAATATGAATAATATTTTTCACACAGTATTAAAAAGAATGTTGCTTTGCCTTTCATCATTTCAGGCCTATGTTTGGAGACGTTCTACATCTGGAGTCAGGTGATCACTTTTTGCATGCAGTTGATAAGGAACACAAAGATGTGACGGTCATTATTCATCTTTATGACGAAGTAAGCCATTGACATGTTAGCAATTTTAAGAAAATTTTCACACAAAACCAAACCTTGGCTTGTTGAAAACTTCAGGCAAAATAAAATGTTTTGCACCAAAATTATTGAAAATTCATCATAACTTCATAAATATATCGCCATTAGGGACTTTGCGCAGCACAACAAAAGTTGATAAAACTTACAAAAGTATAATATACAACGAAAGTTACAAACTAA
>JAQIXP010001468.1:0-18345 GCA_034700285.1 Proteroiulus fuscus | reverse complement strand
GCAAATCATTTTTGTGTGCTGATTTTCAGGATAATGTTAAAAAAATACAAAATAAAAAAGATGATATTGAAAAATTTTAGGTTTCAATTTAAAATTCCCTGAGTTTTCCAGGTTTTCCAGGGTGAATATAAAATTTCCTGAGATTTCCAGGTTTTCCTGCAGGTTAGTAGTTACCATGCAAATACATGTTAGGCGCCATTTTTCCATAGATTTCGGCAGACACTGAAAGTTGGTGGCGTTCCCTATGACATGCGTGTCTACGTGTTTCATGAAAGCTGATGACTTTTACCCTGTAGAGGGCGCTACATACTGTCGGTAAAATGGCGTCTACTTGGGCTTTGCATTTTCCACCAAATCCATGTATAGGCTACTATAGAAAATCCATGCACATTTTTCCTTACAATGCTAATCTCACTGAATTAATGTAAGCAGTTGCTGAAAAATAGCGCAATTTTAAGTAAATAAAATGAATATTATAGCCTTTTGTAATGAACAATTCATTCATGCATATGATATATGCAAATTGAAAAACAGGGTAATTCTCTTTGAAAGCAGTTCTTCTTCAAGTTAAAAAATGGCACAAATGCTGCAACAAAATATATTTGCAAGAAGAGCCAAGAGGTGGCGCCAAATTTTCTTACATACATTTCAATTGAAGCTCTAATATCAGCCATGTAAGATTATAGGTTATAATAAAAGCAAATAAACGTGGGACTGGCAAACAAGCCCCAAAAATCCCACCTTTTTTGGTGTAAATAACAGATCTGCTGCAGTGTATATATAGGCCTATACATGCACTTTGCTACAAGAGTATATTATAGAGTTCAATTTATAACCTTTAATTATTGGCCATGCATCAAACACTTGTCTATAAATATTACAAAGGAGTTTCATCCCAAATTCAGGCCTATAAGTCACTATAAAATTACACATAGAGGAACGAACCCATAAAACATTTTCGTAAGAATAGATATTAAAAACAAATCGAAACTTCTGCTCCATGTGCGAGTCGCTTATTAAACTCGGTTTAATAATGCATATTATCGTCTTTTATGCAAACAAAATAAAAAACTATAATATGCGTTCAAGACATTATCATATGCATGCAAGTATTATAGCTAGGCCTAATCAAGTTGTTAAAATGTTTGCCTTTAAGAATATGTATACAAAGTTATATAAAATTTTGAGTAAAAAAAGTGAATAAAAAAAGAGGAATTATAAGATTTGAATTCATAATACACTGTATTATATATATTTTGGGGGTAGATATAGTGCTGCAAAGTGGACAGCAAGCTAGGGTCAACTTTGACGCTGTTGACATGTCACACTGGACAACATTTAGCCAATCAAATCATCATTCAAATCCCCTCACCCCTCCCAAAAAAATAGTACATAAACTAAATATTATAGGAATTTTTTCAAAAAGATATAGATAATTTTTTAAAAATATAGGACTTTTTTTAAAAAAAAAATATAGAAAATTTTTCAAATATTTATATATTATAACTTTTTTTAAAAATATAATAACTTTTCATAACTTTTTTCAAAAAATATAGTAATTTTTTTTTCTAAAAAAATATAGTTAACATTTTTCAAAAAATACAGTAACTTTTTTCAACAAGACAGTAACTTTTTTTTTCAAAAAATAGTATATTTTTTGAAAAAAAGATAGTAACTTTTTTTAAAAAAAATACAGTAACTTTTTTCAAAAAATATATAAGCTTTATAAATACAGTAACTTTTTTCAAAATATGTAGTAACTTTTTTTTCAAAATATAGGCTATAGTAACTTTTTTTTCAAAAAATATAGTAACTATTTCAAAAAAGATAGGATTTTTTTTGAAAATATAGGCCCTATAGTAACTTTTTTTCAAAAAATATAGTAACTTTTTTCAAAAAAATATAGGAAATTTTTCAAAAAATACAAGAAATTTTTTTAAAATTAAGTGATAAAGCATTTTTTGTGAGAATGCATATGCAAGAATAATTAACCCAATTAAAAATGTTAGGGAACTTATCAAACTAATGGATTAAAATGGTACGGAAAACAATCTCAGTTCTGTGTTATCAGTTAGGGTGAATTCAACTTTGAAAAAAGGTGAAATTAAACCACAAATTATCATAAAAAAAATTATAAAATTTATAGAAATGAGATATAAAATGAGTGAAAATTCAGAAAATAGTGAGCAAACTATAAGAACATTTTCCAAATGACATCCATGAGATTGGTAACGTCAGTATAGCTTTCGCTGCTGCCTCTCGAAACAAATCAATAAATCACAAAAATTTCCCAAAAAAAAATTAATTGAAATAATATTATTTTCAATTTGACACAAATTCAATCTACAATATGGCACAACTATAGGTTCAGCCACCCACAGTTTCGTGGACCAATAACTCAAAATTTACAGAAAAAAAAAATTGTTAGTAAAAAAGCACCAGGATGTAAAAATAAAAACTACAAAATATACCAAAATATAAATCATTTTTTGTTTCTCTTTACTTTTTCTTAAAAAAAAAAAAAAGGCTAGAGCAAAGCAATAAAGTGCAAAAGTTAAAAAGAATATTTCATGTTCAGAAACCTTTTGATTGTTTCCGAGCAAATTTAAATTTAAAAGCAGTCCCTGGAAACAAAAGTATAACTAAAATAGGCCTACTCATGTTAATTAATCCATTTAAATTCTAGAAAAACACCATCATAAACAAAAATAAATATACCAATTGAAACTTGTAATGATGAAGCTACACATATCGTTATTACCATTGATTGCCGTGCTAGTTAGTCATTTTTACTAAACATACGAGGCTGGAGTTCAAAGCACAAAGAAAAACAATTACTTGAAAAATTTGGGGATTTTTATTGATAATGGCGGAGGAACACTTCCTTTACGGCGCCATCTATTTGCCCAATTTCGAACTTATTTATAGACGTATTTAAAACAACTTGATTTGGTGGAATTTAAATACTTTTCACAAAAAGCATCCATTCTATTTTACAAAACTAAGTGGCGCCATCTACTGATTAAGTTGAGTGTACTACCATTCTATTTAATCAATCGAATTAGCAACTCATCACACATATTATTATTCCATAGAGAATAAGTGAAGCCATAAATAAACACTACATTTTTTAAGTTACAAAAGTAGCTACTAGATGGCGCCAGTTACTCTTGTAATATAAAGCAAAATGGCGTCATCCATGTATTTTAGAAAAGTCATCGAATATTCTGAATCATGACAAGTCAGATGAAAATATTAATTCCTATATTGCCTTTATTTTAAAAATAATTTCACAATTTCGGCAGAATCAAATCATGTTTCTACAGAAAAATTGTTTGCAGAACATAAATTTGCATTTTTCTACATAAATTCGATTCGTTTCATTCAGAAATAAATTTTCTGTAGAAATTGATAATTGTAGGCTATTATCTATTTTTTTACATGAACTTTACTTTGTATTTCATGTGAATTTCTTTAATATTAAAGAAGTTTGTCAAATCCTTTAAAATTTTCCCATTTTTCAAACACAGCCTGCCAACATTTTCACATTTTTCACACAAAAAATTTCCTGACTATTCAAATTTTCTCACAATTTTCACATTTGTCACCTCCCTGCTAGTGTCCTTGTTCCATTTCTTTTGGCTATAGTGACAAACAAAAGTACAATCAATTTGGACTTGATATTTTGAATAAACAGTGCAATAATTTTGTTCAAAATTGCCTGTGTTGGTCATTATATTTCTTATATACAAATATAAGTAACTATACTGTTTGGGTCATTATGCATCCGTGCACTTTGCAAATGACATACTTTTTCACAATGCAAAAGCAAAAATAATTTCAGTTGAACTGAATTTTTGGTGTGTTTTAAACTTTCCACACACGACCACACTGAAATCGTGGTAATTAAAAATAATGATTTCGAGAACATAAAACTAATTAAGACTAATTTGCATATAAGACAAGATAGGCCTACTGCAATGAATTTTGCTATATTTCGCATTACAGAGTAATGTTATATAATAGATGCATGGGTCCTATTTATTTGGCATAATGTGCACTTTTGCAAAACACTTGCTATAGCAGAAAAAATAAATACAATAATTGACCCCCTAGCTTTAATTTGAGATACTTTAAGGGTATTCAATATTATTAACTGATTCCATAATCACATGACATGACTTTCTGTGAGAAAAAGTTTCTCAAATATTATAAAAGAGGTCAGCAGCCTATTTTTGGAAATAAACAACGTTAAAAAGGTGAAATTTGGTGAACAGATAAAACAAAATATATATTTTGTAGGAAATGTGCTAATTTTTGTTAAATAATTAAATTAGCAAATTAATTTATTAAGCAATTTGAGAAATAAAAGGCTTACAAATGCTCATTCGCTAGTTTGACTTTGATTAAGTGTGCACTAAAGCGAAAGTAATAAAGTGTAAAGTAGTGCATGTGCACATCCATTAATTTTCCTATTTAATAAAGTAAATGCAAAAAAAAATTAGCAACTATTGTCACATTCGCTACTTCTATTGTTATAAAAATCCATGTCACGAGCCATTTTTAAAATGTAAACTAACGAATGGTACCATTCGCTACTTGTAACTTTTAGGGATGATACCTTGTTGGATATTCGCTACTCTTCACTTCTGTAATTTTAACAATAATTGGTTAAATTAATATCTGTAATTTTAGGTCAATTAGGGACACTTCCAGGATCACAAATGTTCACTTATCACATTTTTGACAAATTGGCCCATTCTCTACTTTTAAATTAAGCCATCGATATTTAAAAAAATACCAAATTAAAGCAAAACTCAACAGTTAGTACACTGTAGTTATGGTTATTCTTGTTCTCATGAGATAAATAAACAATTTTAAACAAATATTTACAGGAGAGGGATCAAAAATGCCATTAAAATTCAACAGTTATCTATTTTTATATCTAATTATAGAAATAAAAATGTGGAAAAAAAATTACTATAACTTCCAGCTATTACATTTCTGAACATTTTGGTATGTTTTCTTCATTTTTAAGTGCTTCGGTTTAAAAGTGAGACTGACTTGAACATGTCAAATGGGAACTAACATCGGCCATTGAACATCTTTCAGTGACCCCCTGCAATATAGAGGGCGCTTTTTTACTGTTGTTACATGGATTTAATTTTGCCTCACACAAACCCCCTAAATTCACGTTGGTGCAACCGGGAGTGTTACATCACAATGCAAATTAAGCCACCTAGTGGTTATCGGTGCGAAACATCAAAGAGTGTCCTAAATCGCACGTTTGATGTTGGGTTCATTTTTGAATTTTTCCATCAACCACATCCTAATTATCTCACCTGGGCCCGTTTTTTTCTCTCTTAAAAAAAAAAAAATTGGGTGAGAAGAGGAGATATGTATATATATAAGAAGAGAGTGAAGTGGGGGCCCTGTGGAGTTCCCCCGTGGGTCCCTGTCGTAAGTTCTTGCAAAATTGCCTTGTTCTCATGACATCAAAGTTGAAGTGATGAAAACATCAGCTTGCCAATGTGTCAGGTGAGATATGAAAGTGAGTATCACGATGGGCCACTGCAGCCACGGGGTTTGGGGTCAAGCGGTCAAGCTGAGATAAGGGGATACACACAACACAACAGATGGAACAAAGGATATTGATAAATTAATGCATTTGTTTAAAATCATTGGTCAGCCATGCTAAGTTGTTTCAAGATCATAAAGTTCACTTGGATTTCATCAATTTTTTTCTGTAAAAATATCTGTAGCAAGATTTTTAATGTGGGCCAAAATGCAATATGCCTTGAGGCCAATGGGCCACGTTTAAGAATAATAAATTGTGGATGAAATAGAAAATCGTCGTTTACCATATATCAGTGAAAAGACTACATTTATAAAAACATTATAAGAAATATGCCTAATTTTTGCATCACTTCAACTGGTTTTTTCCCGGAATAATAAAAATTAGGATATTGTTTTATACTTGCATTCACTTTAAATTACAAAATATTTCCATGATTTTCAATTGCGAAATCACTTTCCCTGACTTTCCAGGGAAATAATGAACCAGGCTGCTAATATATTTAATTCAAAATTTCACTGGTGCTTGGTTGGTGATAACCTTTGACTAAATGTAAGCGAACAGCTGTCAAATTCCATGTCAAAAACCAAGTACATTTTTTCTAACTACATTGTCCATTTGGTGGGGTTTTTTTTAAGACAACTTTTTTTAGAATTCTGCCAAATTAATAAAAAATATTTACTTTTTCACCCAGCCTGCTTGTTTGTCCTCACATTTACACGCAGGTTTCTGGGATAATCAAACTTATCAATGCATTTTAGAATTTTCTACATCTTTCACATTATTTCTACCTGAAGTAAACTTGGCAAAAATGCACTGCAAAGCACTGCAGTACTACACCCCTTTGACTCCCAGAAGCTGCAATTCAGCAAACAGTTAATGAATGAACACAAGATTTACGATATATTTTATAGCGTAAAGCACCTTAAAAATCCATTTACTCCAGAGATATATGGACTTACTGTTAAGAGAGAGCAGAAAATATGTTTCCGGTCAGCGAGCTCACAGCGAGATACGAACCCACAACAAGGGGACGAGACAGAAAATTCAATTCCAGTCCAAAATGTAGGAATTCAGTATAAAGCAGTTAGACCAATAAGCAACTCAGTATATTCCCCAATATACACAAAGGTACCATTGAAGATTTGAAATAGTTGCAGTGTAACCACCTCAGCTCCTCCCCACGAAGAAAGTGGTAACCAGCGAGAAGTCCTTAAAAATAGATAAGGGGGGAATTGCAGTAATGGAATGGCTGCTGTTGCATAATATGTGAGACGAATTTTAAATCAAGGTAAGAAAAAAACAACAAAAAACTAATCGTATGGGCTCTTAGTGTGTACAGGAAATCGTAAATTTTCTCCAAAAAAAGTGTTATTTGACACATTCAAAGCCTTCTTGAGTATCACACAAGCCCCCATTCTATGATCCCCTCTGCCCCTATTTCATCCGCTTCTCCACAGGTTCACAAAAAAATGTTACTCTAACTTTTTATATATAAAATATTCAGCACATATATCATTCATGCATGTACATTAACGTCCCATGGCAAGGTTCATACTCAATTCTGTAAGTGGGCTTCATTGACTTTTCCGTCCGACCCCCCTCCCCCCCCCCGCCCCCCAAAAATTTTTCCCTAACTTTCCCTGACCAAAATAAAACTTTTCTCTGACAGTTTTCATGATATGGATCACTACTTTTGCTATCACCCCCTTACTAATTTGTACCCAGACTTAAAGGCTTGCCCCTTTACATTGCAGCACTGCATGACACCATTGCCTTGGTGTGCTGCCAACAATCCCATTTTTTATTCATATGCAGAATTTTATTACACTGTACATGGTTCAAGGGGGTAATGGGGGCCATTGACTTCCCCCCCTTAACCAGTAAAAATTGCCCTCCCATCCCTTTTAACATGAAATTTCCCCCCACCCCAACCCCTTTAGCAAAATTCTGTTTCCGCCCCTGGCATAAGGGGCTTTCCATAAATTCCGTCACGCGTCAAGGGGGGTGGGGGTTTTCAAATTGGGGCGTCCCAACCCCTCCAATTTTATAATAATAATAAGTGACTTTCCAATGCTCTGAGATAATCTACTCTGCAAAATTAGTCTAGGCTGTCTGGTTAGAATTAGGGAATCGAAAGGGGTTTGGGGAAGACAGAGCAGGCCCTCCTCCCCCCCTTCCCCCGAGGGTTCCAGGGTATATATTAAGTTCTCCGGGTAGCCCAGCTAGTTAAGCATATAGGTAACAAAATGTAGAAATCTAATTCAAATGGAGGAAACCAAAAATATTTATAAAGCAAAGCGACCATCCAGAAACCCGAAGCGCCGTAGGTAGCGCTGTCTTGCTCAAACTTTATCCGATTTTTGCAGCAATTGCCCTAATTAAAGCGCTCCCAAATTACCAAACTTTAGCCATTTTAAACCCAACTACTTCTATTAATCAAATATTTCAAGCAGCTCAGATATAAGCCAGTACAGCAGCGCCATTTTGAAACTCCAGTAACTAGTATGGTTCAGATGCTAGCTAATTATACTGATCGGCTGATGGCTGGAACTGACCATTTTAAGAAACGTTAAGTCGAGTTGCTGGGTGGATCCAAATTAGGAGGGAGGAGGAGGGGGGTGTAAACCCAGTGATCAAAAGTTGACTCTAATTCACTGCAATGGCACGGCGCTCCCGCTTGCATCTTGGTGTGTCACAACGTGACAATATATGATGGATGAACCTGTCACTCTTCTGTCCCACTAATTGATCATTTTTGACTTTGTGTCTATAAGTGACTTGAGCCAAGACAATAAATGTAAACTTTCCAATGGCAAAATGACTAATGATAGACCAAAGAACGAAAAAAAAAGCAGTGCTGAAATAGCGTTACATTGTCTGGCCATGTACCAAAACAATAAGGAAAAAAAAAACAGGCCTAAGTTAAATCGTTCTGGTAACCATTATTATTACCCTTACTTAATGTTTCCATGTAGTGGTTTAAGGAAGAGATTTAAATAACGTTTTCTCAAAAAACCTGACATGTAGTGGATTTTAAAAAGGCCACTGACTGCAGCAGCTCCTTAAAAACCAAAGACCTCTCGATCGGATCAGTATTAAACGGGTTGTGAATGCATTTCAAAAAATAAAATGTTTTCCAAATACAAGAACTCAGAAACACGGGGGCGTTGGTGGTGTACATGTTCAAGAAGTCCTCTTGCGATAACAAATCTCCAAAATAAATGCAAAATAATTCAAAATATTAGTGGCAGTTTTCCACACGTGCGCAGCTGTTGCTCTTTTCGCCGAGCCAGGGTGCCGGGCGTGGATCCAGAAAATGTGTGGGGGGGGAGCCACTGTTGTGGTAGACCAACTATAGCAACTATATAAGGGACTATGCATGGGAAAGTCCTGCAGGTGTCATACAGCTCTGGTGTGGTCCTAAGTACAGAAACCTGCTTCTGTGCACTTGCTCTAATCAACCTGACAAGCTCTTGGCTTCTATTACAGAACTGACATTTTTCGTTCAAAGAATCTAAAGGACATTGAGGAATTTCAAAGAACTAAAAGTATTGATTATTGTATTCAGGGTTCCCAATGAAAATTAATTTTTAACTTCCCTGACTTTTTCAGGGCGTGGCAGACAAATTTCAGGGCGACAAATTCTTACTTAGCACAATGTTAATAATCTTCCTAAAAAATAGCTCAAAATTGTCAGGAATTCAATTTAACAATGATGTTTTAAGTCAACGTGGGAGTATCCTCCTGAGTTTGGAATAACCCCTCTACCAAATGCATGCATCATGATATGCTGATCATAAGGTGTTGAATTGAATTGTTGAACAATAGTATAACATATGAAACTTTAAGAAAAAAATAAAACAGCTGATCTCTCTAGGTGTGCAATCAATCTGCCGAGAGATCTCACATTGTGAATGGCTTTTCATTAAGCATGGCCTCACAAAAAAAGGGAGGTCGCAGGTTCAATTCCTGTTGGATTCTGACCATGCACTTGCTACCTTTACAGCAGAATATTACATAGCTATTCCAGTTTCACTTGCAATTCATTTCCGCACTAAAGCTGCTGTCTGACTTCTGAATTTCAGTAGTTTTAGGAAACGAATTGTAGTAAAACTGCATTACACTACAATTCAGAATGTATTTCTTTAATAATTATTTTATAAAGCTTGTAAAATCCATAAATATTAATGCATTGAAGTTTTACTTCAGAAAAGAGTTGCAATCTTAAGTCATTTTTTCATCGGATTGCCCTTAAGAATGTTGGGACAATTCCTCTAATTAGTCTAATCTATGACAACATGTGCAGGCATTAACATTGCCATTTTTAAATTATTAAAAGAAAAATTGTTAATTGACCCCACCCCCTTCTTCCTCTCCCAATAGCCAAATTATAAGTGCCAACAAAAACTGTTTCATACGCTTGCCATCACTAATATAAAACCTACCAATAGCTAAATCCCACTCAAAGTCAACAGATTCAGCATCGATTTCTCCACTATACCTATACCAATAAGGTTATTCTACCCCAGGGTACCCTTAGGTACCTGTGTCCACGCAACCAGCCATCCCTCCCCCTCCCCAAAGCCGTCACCTTTTTGGCAGACAATTTGATGAATGAGGTGCTGAGAATGACCTTTAAATACCTGTATTGTTTACATGAATTCCCAGCTTGATGGATGATCTTATGTAGGACTCATTAAAAAAACTAGTAGATCTCATTAAGCCTTAGCTCTCTCTCTCTCTCTTTCGTATGTGCTGTGGGGGTACAGTGTATACAGTCACCAACTGAAATGGAAAAAGGAAAAAAAAAATTAATTTCAATTTAGAAAAAAAAATCAACATGGTCGCTTATATATACATGCAGCCATTGAAAAAGTTTCGTGTTTCGTTATGCTAAATTAGCCCAGGTATTTAGCCAGCAACTCCTATGAACTTATCAAATATAATAAACGAGTGGAAATTATTAAGGGGGAAATTTAGGCAATTCAGCCCCTCGCAGGGATTCACATTTGGCATTGTGTAATTTATCATTCGATTAATAATCTGACAAGGGACCTCGGGGCGAAATAGTGGGAGAGACGGAGGTTATCCTTGAATGGACAGCTAGACGGGACCTATGACCATTCACACTGGAATTAAATCAAGCGTTAATTATTTGCAGAGATAGACTGCATAATGCACAATTCATTCAGGTCTGATTTGGCATTAATAATTATAAGGCAGGCCAAGGGAAGGGGGGGGGGAGGGGTTCATTTGAAGCTACTTCAAAAAAAATGCCTAAATAAAATCAAATAGAATGTGCATTGTTACAATTTCTGAAATTGTTGCCAATAATTTCATTAATTATAATTAATTGAAGTGGTCAAAATATTAGTTCACGTCGGGGAGCCATTACTGTTATGTGTTA
The DNA here is from genome assembly GCA_034700285.1 of Proteroiulus fuscus. NCBI lineage: Eukaryota > Metazoa > Arthropoda > Diplopoda > Julida > Blaniulidae > Proteroiulus > Proteroiulus fuscus. Next base: position 7,360 of record JAQIXP010001468.1, on the reverse strand, counting down.
CAGTGGCCACCCTATGACGTCATTCATGGCTTTTAGCTAAAAGGGTAAAAGCAAATATAACTCTTTTCCACAGAGTTTGCCTCTGAATGTGATATAATTCCCGCTATTCATTAGGATGCTTCTGGTTATAGATTAGTTACTCCAAGTTGCTGCCGTAATAAATGGGATTTATGCCAAACTTCATGATTAACCCTTTTTAATTCCCGTGTGCATTGATCTAGGTAATAATGTCATGCGAATGCATGCAATTAAGAAAATCCACATTAAGAAACTTAAAAGGGAAAGTCCCACTTTAAAAGAATTTGGTTGTAAGAGGAAGAGCATGGAAAGTTAGAAAAAGCATGGAACTTGCAATTTGATTTGAGCCCACCAATACATTAAATGAATACTGAATACATGGATTCGGTTGAAAATGCAAAGCCCAAGTAGGCGCCATTTTACTGACAGTATGTAGCGTCCTCTACATAGACCCACATATCCTAGAGGGCGCCACCAACTTTCAGTGTCTACTGAAATCTATGGAAAAATGGCGCCTAACATGTAGTTTACAAACGTCATAATTGCTTCAAATACCTATGTAAGCTCTGCTGCACTTATTACTGTCACAGCCATTCATATCTATAGTAAGCGTGTACAATTTAAATATCCCTTGTTACAAAGTGGGAATTTCCCTTTAAATCACATTAAAGCATCCTGAAAGTGGAGCATTCTGTGTAATGCAAATGAACGAACCTTACAAATGGTTGACATATAATAAATATCAAAAGATAAATTTCAGTAAATTGCTAGACAATGTGAATGACCATCATGCTAACCAGGATCAATTTTTAACCATACCATGTAATGTCCGTGTGAATGTGCATTACAAACCACTGGTTATACATACGTGACAGACAGTAACTCTGAGGTTATTCACAAATTCCATCGACCCTTACTCATACACACGTACAACGCAGCATGAAGCCCCAAATATTATTGAAATGCAGAAAATATGAATGTGCAAAAAAAGCATTTTTCAGCATATATCAAAACTAATTCGGGTTAATGTTGCTCAGATCTGACATCTCTATGCACTAATTACTGCAATAATCAGTTGTCTCCAGCTGGGATGATCATCTTATTTTAGGGGCATATTTGAGGTTAAAAATTCCTTTTTGATATATTGTTTATGCCGCTTATTAAGGTCCCCGGGGATAAATAATAAGCACCCATATAATATAACATTCTGCATGGACACATCCAATAAACTCACCAGGAAAAGCCGGACTAATGAGCAAATTAAGAGGGAATAAACTCAAGATCTTCATTATAAAAGATCAAAAGGTCATGATGAAACTTTCAACACACCTGTAACAAAGCTGTCGTCTTTATCAAGCATTTTTAGGGTTACCCCATAATTCCATTCGTGCTAATTAGGTTTTGAAGACTTTACTTGCCAAATTGTTAATTGCCAAAAAACAGAGGGTGATTACCTTAATCTCATTCCTGGGTAAAGGAGTCTAAATCCCTATTTCATCAAGACTATAGAATCTAAACTCCTCTCAACCTAAAATCCTAGGAATTTGGTTCCATCGCGTACAATCCCTAATCCAAAATCTTTCATGGGAGTGGATAGTATTTCAGGATTCAGAATGTTCTATGGAACCATTTTTCTTGGCTTTGTTCCATGAAAATATTTGTTTTTTGGATTCTGGATTGAAAGTCAGGATTTAAGATTTAAGTCACTTGATGAAATAAGAGCCCAGGTTCGTTTGGCTCAGGTGTCAGATCACAATAGATCAAAACATATTCCATATTGCAGGACTTGGTTCTAACTATAGGGGGGTCATCCATATAGTAGGCCTATACATTTGCATAAAAACTCCATTTTTCGCACCCCCTTTTGTCAGAATTTTGGAATTCCGCCCCCCCCCTCCCCTCCAGGTGCCAGTGCACACGTAATTTTTGAACGCTCCCTTTTGGCCCCTTATAATACATTTCCTTTATTTTCAAGTTAATACTATTTTAAACGAAACCATCAATATCATTTTCATGAAGAACAAGCACTTGATATACTCAAAGATAGTATTCTTTACCATTATTTTACACTTAAATGCTAAAAATGTAGTTACTTTTAAAGATCAAACATAAATTTTGTACTGAAAAGGGAAAGTCCCACTTTGTAACATGTGATATTTAAGTGGTTCACACTTACTAGATATAACAATAATATGACAATAATAAGCGCAGCAGTTTTCTCGTTTACCAAATACAGGAAGAGCATGAAAAATTAGGAAAGTCATAGAAATTGCAATTTGATTTGAGCCCACCAATCAATACATAAAATGTCCTGAATACATGGATTTGGATGATATATAGTTGAATTCTATGACTTTCACTGTCTGCTGAAATACAGGTTACGCGCCATTTTTTCATATATTTCAGCAGACAGTGAAAGTTGTTGGCGCCCTCTAAGACATGCCTGTCTACGTGTTCCATGAAAGCTGATGCCTTTTATCCAGTAGAGGGCGCTACACACAGTCAGTTACATGGCGCCTATTTGGGCTTTCAACTATATATCATCCAAATCCATGTATTCAGGACATTTATTAATTGATTGGTGGGCTCAAGTCAAAATTGCAATTTCCATGCCTTTCCTAATTTGTCATGCTCTTCCTCCAACAACCATGCACCTTCTTTCAAAGTGAAACTTTCCCTTTACATTACTATTATTGGCTGCCAAAATGTGTTCCTTGAAACGGAATGTGCAATCCACAAATTCAGAATGTCACAGTCCCACAATGCAGCAGTTAATCATGATGCAACCCATTAACCAAGTTTCAAGAGCTTCTGTAACAGCAAATCATGATTTAAATTCTTAATCGCGATGTGTTCACATGAAAAATTATTACCCTGTTCAATGATCTAGATAATGACCATATAAATTCCAGCAAATCGCCAAAAATCTGTGTAAATCACTTATAACATTAACACAGATTTTTAGCATTTTTCTGGATTCATGGATTTTTCAAATGGACATTTAGGTCATAATCCTGAAAACAACGGTAACAATCTTGAATGTGAACGCATATGATTAAACAAATCACGAAACAGACATGCCCAGGACTATCTGAATGCTTACAAATTTCCTTAAAAGATTCAATAATGCATGCAGGTGTAATAATAATATCAGTCACGTGATTTTCCCCCAATTAATTCCAATTTCAGACTCCAGTCAGATGGTATCACAATCCACTTTGCTGATATAAAATTACCAGTCTTACAATCTATCTACTTGTCTAATTAGTCAGATATTAAGAGAAGCTAACAGGTACAGTTAAAGATAACAACATGCAGACTGCAATCTGCAATTTCGCCATGCACCTACGCAATTCATTATAACTTCCACCAGGTGGCAATTCAAGAAGTATAGTCTATCCAAAATACTTAATTTACTAATTTAAAAGTCATTTCGACAGGTGCCATTTTTTTTTTTATCCCCGATCAATTTTTTTCTTCCAGAAGAGACGAAACCGCTGGAGGCGTAAAACCCAACCGGCTGATGGCCTCTTTCTCTTAGTCACGTCTTTCTTATATTATTTGAACTAAGATTTCTTAATTTTGACATATAGGGACAAGCTCTTACAGTAATGCCACCCTAGAAATAAAATGTGAGTGACGTTAATCTGCAATGGCCGTTGGGGGGAAATTTTTTTGTGGCCACCCCGCAGTAGGCTCAAGTCAAAAGTGTCTTTTCTGAAATGCATGCAGACAGTTCCGAGAAAAGATTAAAATCCTGTAGATTATCTCTTAACTTCTGGTAAGGTACCATGCACGTAGTTAACGTATTTTGCGATGGTTAGGGGTCGTCCATAAATTAACATTATGCATTTGGGCGGGGGGAGCTGCGCAATTGGTGACTGAACCAAAACTGGCAATTTTTTTTCAAAAACTCTGTTACATTTTGAATTTTCCAAAACATCATTTAGCATTAGTCATTAAACAGGGTTTAAATACAAAAATTTGTCGAGACTGGCGGCCATATTTTTGCGTTCTGTTGTAAAAATGTTTGGTTTTGAGGGTGGGTCCAACCTCCATAATTATGCCACTGCACTGATTCAATAATATGGCAATATATTCATTTTGCCACAAGTGCCATCTATATAGTTGTAACTGGTTCAATACATAAAAACACCTAGAGACCAGAGGAACTGTTTAACTTTTATAATTAATAACAGCTATAATTATCTTCCTCTTTATAGTTAATCAACTTGTTAATTGCAAAATCAATTTGCTGTACACTTTCATTTGTAGAATGTTCCAAGTTAATTTATATAAATCCTGGATTTAAACGAATATAAATATCGAGGATTAATTTAGTTCTTTTTGGTTTTGGATAAAATCTTAAGTGCCTGAGAATTCAGCAATTACTGAGTCACTTGCTGCACAATTGAAGAGCTGAGATCAAAAATCACAGGAGTCCAATTTTGCTGAAAATAAAATATTTACATTAAACTGTAGCTAAAGGGTTGTTCTATCCATAATAATAATAATAATAATAATAATTCTACATTAGGTGTCAGATCATCAATCTGCACACCATCTATCCATTATAAATCAATAAAAATTGGGGTATGATAGGAAAACGTTTCTCATTTGAAACACTGAAGATTAAAAATGCCATAATCACTATATTTGAGAAAGTTTGGGTATAAGGTAGTAAAGGTACCCAAATTTGGGTATAGGTTTAAAGTGGACTCAAAAGTGCATATACCAAAGCACAAGTTCCATCTTAAAAATAAAGCTCAGAATTTTAAAATCTCATTTTAATGTAATAAATCTGGATTCATGTGATTTTCGATCTCAGCTCTTCAATAATGTTCAGTTACCGGTATCCATTAAAGTGAATTTCAAGTCTCACCAATGCATTGAAGCTGTTGAATATCTTTTTCATTCGTTTCACTTGCTCTTCTAAATTACATAATATTATTTTCTTTTAAAACTGTCACTTGAATGATTCGAAATTAATACAGAAAAATTTAAACTGGAGCGAAAAAAATGCATTTCATAAAAGGGAAGTCAAAAGGTGAAAGTAACAAGAGTGACTAACAGATGGCGCTGGAACAACTGAGAAATTATAAACATTTGCTGGACATGTGTGAGCAATATGGCGCTGCTCATGTATTTCAGAAAATTGATGATTACTGACTCTTTAAGTAATTAATTGCAAAGTTTTTATGTTTTCTTATGTTATTTTCCCGATATTTCATTTAAGATATAATTCTATTAAAATTAATTTTCCTCACATAGCGGTACTAGGATATTTACATTGCTGGCCTTTATTTTTTACCCTTTGCAGGTTAATGACAACCATATATCACAATATCCATTGTGTCTATACCAAATGATATTGGATAGACATGAGATTATATTTGAATCGTTAAATTAATGGAAGTTCCCTGATCTTTAACATGCAAGGTACAAATACTGCAATATATTTATCTTTTAAAAATATTGTTTTCTACACGATGCATTCTTAAAAATTCAAAACTAGGACATTATAATTAAGATGTTTTCAAAGTGATTATGATCATGTCAGATAAATAAAATGCAGGCATGCCTAACCAGTGTGCAAAATGAAGAAAAAAAACCCCACATTAATTAGGCTAATTTTGAAAGTATTTAGCTAGCTTTAGGGAAATTTGACTGCATGCATTTAACAACTCTATGGATATCCAGTAGGGTTAATTACCAACTGTCCTATCTTATTACACAAAAACAATTAATCCGTGGCAAGTGCAGGTGTTAAACAGCCATGATATACTCCATAATGATATGGTATAGGCCCACATTTAGTACCAGTGCAGTGTGGCGGTACGATCACAGGGAATCAATCGAGTAGGCCTACAAGCTACATTTAGGAACATGCAAACATTTTGGGTGAAATTCATGATTGTGATCTTTTAATGCTAAATTTCTGCATGAAATTTCTAAAAAAAAAAAAAAAAAAAAAAGGCAACTAATCGAACTTACTAATAAATTGATTAACACAAAGATCAGTTATTGTTTATATTAATACTATTAATAGACAGGTTGCAAAATTTCGTGAAATTATTAACGAAATTATATAAAATGAAATTCAAATTGAGTCAGTCATGTATACATTTCGTATTTGTGAACCAATGGCAATTATAGAGAGCAGTGTGACAAATACAAATACTGCCTATTAGTCCCCACCTAGTACCTTCTGCGAGTTATCTGCTGGTAACTCCTTACATCTGGCAGCATTGGGATTTCGTTTTATTTATTTCAAGTCTCATTTAAAAATACGAACACAAATTAATAATTTTGTGAAATACAATCTGTCTTTCATGAATATATAAAAAGGGACAGAATATGGCATCGGCAAAGGAAGATTTCGTGAATTAATTTATAATTAACGAAAATTTAATCTCTAGCTCATTGAAGGCCAACTATAGTTAGCCAAAAAGGATCAATTTTCGATTAGGTAACTATGTAGTCTATGATAATATCGATGGCTTAAAGCACAAGTAGCGAATGAGCCATATTATCAAATGGCTCATTCGCTAATTGTATAGTCTATATAAGCTCCCAAAATTTAATATTGAAATTAAACTTGCTAAAAGTCAGTATGATTTTTTGGGGGAATACATGAGCAGCGCCATATTGCAACTAGTGGTGGCTGTCGAGCAAATGATTAACTACAATTGCTCAGTTGTTCCAGCGCCATCTGTTATTCACTCCTATTACTTTCAACATTTAAAGTGACATGTAATTATGGATTCAATTTTGTAATAATTTAATTAACAATAGCTTCAACATAATAATTGATATGGGATTCCTAAGATGGCGGAAAACAAATAATAATAATTATTAACCGCTAGATTGGCATTATTTGCAAACAAAATGATCCTCTCACAAACAAGCATTTTCCATCTAAAAACTCTTTAAACAAGTATATTTTTCAGATTTAATTTTTTCCAAAATTTCAAGTTTTTTTTAGTAAAATTACTTTCAAAATTGAAAACAGCAATTATCCTGAGTATTCCAGGTTCTCCAATACTCTTTTGGACCAAGACTATTTCAAAATGTCTATACAAACTATATCCGAATAAAGTTGCATGCAATTTTTCAACTTTTTCAGCATGAAAGTCCTTGGATGCTTCAGGGTAAACACTTATCAGCAGCACTACAAGCAGAAGTCCATTTAATTTAGTTATTTCCTAGCAATATGTTACTTTTTTTTTACATTATGGCAGTGGGTGTTTTTGCAAATCAAAAACGACTTAAGGGGGCTGTCCACACTTTTAAAAAATGCATGCTCCTATGGGAATCTCCATGTTAACTAACGGTACATATT
>JAQIXP010001467.1:0-18346 GCA_034700285.1 Proteroiulus fuscus | reverse complement strand
ACCACCAACGGTTACAAAATGGGACTCAAAAATAGTCTCTATGGGCGTTTAACATTAGTGAAACCCACCCTTAACCACTATATTTATAAGTGCAGGGTATATAGGTGCTCAGAAAGCCGCAGCTTTTTATATTATAGGCTATAGAAAATTGAAATTTATTACAATGGCAATGCCCTCTTTTTCACTTTCTTTTAAAATTGTGAAAAGTACTGGTATAGCGTATCTGATTTGACATACAGTGAAGTATTTTTAAAAAGCAATTGAAAAAAAAAGATAAAATGGCATGGCTATATTTCATAGCTTTTTTATGTGCTATTTAAGAAAGGGAAATTATTTGCTCGGAGAAATATATAAAAATTTCAGAAGCGTATACAGAACTCAGCATGGTATCTGCTATTTAGTAATACTAAGAAGGTATACATTTGAAATGTTTTCAACATAGCATTTTAGGCATGCTCTAAACTGTCAAGTCCTTGTACATGTATACTGATAACGTATCTTGAAAGACATGTATGCGGTGAATTTTTTCCACCTCAAAATTTGCTGAACTTGTATAATCAATAGTTCCAGGTATTATTTATGTGGAAAAAAATGTTCCTTTTACAGGTGTACATTGTTTACTTTGTATTCAGTATTTTCATTGACGTGTACAGCTGCATGGTGAGTCAAATCGTGTAGGGTTCACTGTTAAAAATATTTCAGTTTAAAAGCAGAACATTGTGCTGCATCTTGATGTGTTCTATAAGATATGTATACATTCTGTAAGATGATCTTTAAATTTAAGGACAGGGCGTCTGATGCGTGAACCTGTATATAAAGTTAAGTAATGTAACTGAAATATTACAGAATTACATTTAAATTATAAAGCATCAAATAATATTAACGTTAGGAGCCATTCAAATCCCCCCCATTCCTCCCAAATCCTACATAGGATTCCCAATTGTTTTTAAAAATTGACAATTATTTTCAAAGAGCAGCCACAAAAAGTTGACTGAATGTTAAAGTACCATTTTCTAAATGAAGTAAGACTTCCAATTTGAAATAGATTCAATTTAATATAAATAAAAAAATTACTTTTAAATATTTGAAAAACCATGATAAAAAGTGGAAATGTGAAAATGAAAAATAATAATTCCTTCAGCATATTAATCAATTAGGAGGTGTGTGTTTGTGACGTAGGATTTCAAATTTGTGTACCCCCCCCCCCCCTGCCCATGAAATCATTTGTAGGATTTCACCACTAACCTTCCTCCCCTAAACTGATGACGTCATATTTGAATGGCCCCTTACTTGTGATATTCATCGAATATTGCAGAATATTTTCTGTATAGCCTACTTTCAATTAACAGAACGTGTGGTAAATAAACAAATACATTGTCTGCAATGTAAATGTAGGCTACAGACATTTGTGTGAATTTTATAGAAAAAAAATGCAGTAAAACTATACAGAATTTTTAACAGTGGAAAATTTTATGTGGATAATTCACACAACGTGGAGGAGAATTCATTACATACCCATGCATTAAAATGCAAATTTTGTAAAAAAATATTTGTGTTCAAATTCATGAAGTTAGCTGGATTATGGGGCACTCGGGTATGGCAATGTAATGCATTTTTTAGGGTTTTTTTTTTTAGAGAATTTTATGCATAGTTTATAATTTTTAAGGTAAATCATTTGATAATGTTATACAGCCAAAAGTAAACCGTGAGAAGCATTTTTAATTAGAAAATATATTTTACTGAAAAGCATAAAAGTATCATTTATTGGGATAAAAAAAACTAGGCTATATAGGCCTATATTTGTTTGGCATTTTTTGTTTCACCTGCATGCTTGTAATCAAATAGGTTACAAATGAAAAAGTTGATTTTCGCAAGAAATTAAATGTGTAGGCTATAATATAAATCAGTCGTATAAGACATCTATCATATTGATTCATCTATCAACTGAACGTTGTTGTGAGCCACTTATAAGGATATTTTGTTTGGTAATGTGATATGACTATGCATGCAGGTGAAAACAAGAAATACGGAAACTGAAGATGACAGGATATTGTGGCATTAAAATATTTTAATAGGTGCTTAGCTAATGACATATCATGCACTGATATATAGGTTTAACACTCTTAACATCAAAATGCTTTTAAGATAAATGTGACGTGAGTGCATAATATGGGGGATGTGAATTTTTTTAAAATTTGCAACCTATTTAATGAGAAATGGCATATTAGGAAAAAGTTGGTTTAATCTCACATTTTTTAATCTTATCAAAGTAGACATTTGGGAGATAATTTTTTTGTTAACCTCTATCATGCAACAGGGTTATAATTTACTTATAGGCCTGCCTATGCTGTTGTAGCCCTCCCTATATATATGTTGTTAAAAAAAAAAACGTGTGGGCCTACATGCATTTGTAATATATAGAAACATCTAAACAACTAATTGCAAATATTAGGGACATTTGGAAACAAAGATAATAATTGCCATGTTTGTGATTGGAATAAACCTTAATAAAAAAATGAGGTCCATGATTGTTTTTAATCTGACAGATTTTACACAATAACTAGTATGTATTCTATCCTTTCATTTGGTAAATATTGATGTCAAAATGACGTCATAATAAATTATTTAACTTGAATATAATATACATTCACACTCTACATACATGGCACTGAACCTTTCTCTTGGGGGGTTATACAGATATGACGTAAGCAAACTGATTGAGGGAGGCGAGAGACTGAATGCGAATTATACAAATGATGACGAAAGGGGGACGTAGAGTTGAATAACTGCTGCTATTTGAAATTCTTGAAATGTGTTCACTGTATAAAATCCATCATCGTCCGTAGAGCTTTCTCAGATTTGTGATTGGACTATCCCATGACCTATCTTAACCAACACACCAGAAAAGGGCCATGCATTCTCCAGTAATTTTTCAAATAGGGATTAAGAGCTCATATCCTCTCACACCTTATTCAGAATAAACTGCAATTAAAATCAATTCTCTTATCAGTTATAATGCAGAGGAGATTATTGTTGTTTTTTCTTCTTAAAAATGCATTGATAAACATGAGTTGGTTTAATCAAAATGTCGTTAGTGTATATATCAGTCATCGTCAGTTTATAACATTTTGTGACATGCACGAAAGAATTCAATTGAAATGCAATCCCTGCAAGTGAAGTCATTTGGACAGCAAGACGGATGAGTAAAAGGCCAGGGGATAAGCTTACCAAACTGCCCCCTGATAATAATTGAGCATATATAGGCCTATAGAGGCTCTCTCTTTTTCCTTTGGAGAACCCTCTCTTTTATCTTCAATTTTGGCTTCCAAAGACATCAGTTGGTCCACATGGATTATACTTTTTTTAAAGTATGGCTTAAGACATTTTTGACCATTAAAAAAAACCAACTGGTGATTGATCATTTATCTTGTTCAACCGGCCTGAACTTTGCAGAAGTGCACAGTGACTAGCAGGGGCACATGTAGTATACAATGGCACTAATCCTGCAAGGTTTCAGTGTTCAAAATTAAGTTTTGGAAAAAAAGAAGAGGGTCAAGTACATAAAAAACTGGCGTTGGAATGTTAATTATACACATGTGCATATAAATAGAAAAAGGAGACTGCTCATAAAAGGATGCCCTTGAGTGACATATAGGGGGAAGTGACCAGTTTTCAGGAGGTAGTTTTTCATATACAGAATCTATTTTGGACGGAATTTATGAATAGCCTCACAGTTAAACTATTCGACATTTTCTAAATTCAACAAAAGACCTCAACGAGGAGTCCAAGTTAACAATATTGCAGGCCCCTTTTCATTTTTTAGAACTTGCCAGCCTTTAGGCTGAAACCCATGACCAGTTGGTCCCATGTTTATAAGGTAACTCTCGAATGTCTCATGGAATTTTAACTAAAATTGGTGCATACCATGCCTGGGTCCAAAGCAGGTCCAAAGTGTGAGCTCTGGTTCATTACTGATTGTTGTAGTTGCAGTTGGAGGGGGCAGGATGGAGGCTGTTTGGGCAGATGTATCCCTATGCAGCTCATACTCTTTCATTATAATTGACGACAAGGTCGCTAAGTTAAGCACATTTAGGACCTGTGCATTTCTCTCATTTAAAAACTCAAGTTAATTGAAGTATTGGCAAACCCTCTTAGTTTTTTCGGAAGCACAGCTACCCAGTGGTTGACAAATTTTCTGAAAATATTGTTCCATTATTTTGGTTCACCATGTAATCAACTATCGGTTAAAAGTATTTATCTGTTTAGATGAATTTAGGAAGGGCTGGAACTTTGCCAAAACCTGTCCATCAAAACAGTGAACTGTACAGGGCAAGTTGTTCTCAATATATGGATCGGGCATTTGTACTTATTGACAAAATTATAAATTTATGTATATATATATATATGCCTTATATAAAGCATATCGTTTTAGTTTTTTTTTTAATAAAATCATTTTTAACAAAATTATGAACTGGAAAGTTCATGCAGTAGGACAAGCTGATCATACGTATAGCCTGGCTTCATGTTACCAGAAAGCACACTTTTATTGGGTCATTTTAATTGTTTAGTTCACTCTTTTGTTGAAAATGGTATAGTTGTCCTAGGCTTATCTCTTTTTAAATAAAGTAAAATAGGGAAATTGTGCACAATGTGCAACTTGGATTGACCAGTGCATAATCTGGTCCTGTTGCCATCTGCATGAGCAGATTGTAAGATAATAATCCAAATGGTTTATAGGCCTATAATGCATTTCTGTCAACAGAAGAACTAGAACAAAAAAAGCCCCCCCAAAAAAATACAAATTGGCCAATTCTGGATGAAAATTGCGCCATCTGGTAAATAATTAGTTAACTCAACCTTGGGGAACAACCATACTGAATATAGATAGACTTCATAGTGGATGAAAAATACTACAAACGGAGCAGGCTTATTTAACTGCCCTTTGGGGACTATTTTATGGCGCCAATTTAACTGAGCATGCGTAGTTCCACTCACTGAAATTGTCAATTGTAAAACAAAATTACATTTGTGCCAAATGCTATATATTGTATGCTATATGGCGATATTCTGCACACATACATCCATAAAAAATAAAAATTTTATTTTAAAAATCCATCTGGTTTGATATGTCCTTTCTGCATTAGGCCTACAGCTATTTTTTTACATAGGCCTTAAATAATTAGCAAGAGTTCTAACCTTCAGTATAATTAACTAATTGCTGTGGATAGTTTCTTATAGTTATAAATAAAAAAAATAAATAAAATGAATGCCAGGATTCCTATAATTGCGAGGTCTATGTAGTTCATCAGTGGTCAATATCAATTGGTTTTACCCTTGGCTGAAGTCAGACCATCCTAGGACTTCTATGACTAATATTTTCATCACTTAATTCTTTAATTATACCTAATGTGGCAAACTATTCAGCAATTTAAAGGGAGCGTCTCACTTTAAATTGAAGCAAGTGGGTCTTAAATTTAAGATAAACAATATTTGAGAACTTAGGCATAATAAGAAATCAAAACATCATTTGGAATAATGCCTTTCTAAAATACAAGGGCGGCGACACTTTAACTGTATTTTTTCCATATTACGTGGATATTCCTGGCGTCATCTAGTAGTTAAGTTTATTTAATTTAAATTATTTTAAAGTGTTTGTTTTGGTTTCACTTCTTTTCCATTGAATAACCATATGTATATGTGTTCATAGTGTACAATGGTTGCCACCAATAATATTATTATTGCAATGGTTGAGGAAGGCTATATTTATATGAACCAAAAACACAGACTTTATATGACCAAGACCGCTGAAATTGCATGGTATACTACTCAGCTTAAGCCATTGGTGGCGCCACTAATATCTGCGAAAATGGCAACTTCTATATAGGCCTATATGAAACTCATTTTCTACCAATTTGTGATGTTTTCATATTGAATGGTGTAAGTCCAATTAACACTTCCATTTCCATGCATTTCACAATTTTTTGTTGTCCTCATTTTAAAAATAAATTTTAACTATTAATGTGACCTTCCCTTTTGAAATGTAAGAACTCTTGCTTCATTTGTTTAGTTTCTTTATATTAAAGCCACTCAAAAATTGAGATGAGTTTTCCTGTAATTTAAATAAACTTATCAACGTGCTGTTTTAAAAGTTGAAGAGAAAATAGTTCCCCCAAAGATTCAAACTGTCCATGTATATATGAATAGCCTATAATGGTTTCCAGCACATTTGACATTTGCCCCTATTGTAGAGTAAATGCATTTTTTTGTTTAGAAGTTGAATAGCGAATCACAACCTGCAAAAAAACGAGAAACTATACACTGATAATTTCACACCTAAGCGCATTAGGAGGATTTATGAGTGCACACCTTGCATTCCTTATAGTGTGTTTTAGCACCTATATATCTATAGTAAATAGTCATCTCCCTTCACCCCCCTTCGACCTAACACAAACAACCTTAATTTGGTCATTCATTCACAAAATTGTGTGTTGACCACTTAGCTAGATAATAATAGCGGATCCACCCATCTACCCATGGCTCCAAAGCCGCATAAATCACCTTACGACGCTCTTCTTTTCATGTGGAATATTTTCATTTCTACGAGAGTGTATATACCTCCTGTTGATAAACACGTTTATTGAGAAACAGGTGAGAATTCTGCAATCAAACAGCGTGTGGATTTTTTTATTATTTTGGATTCCATGTGTTTAGTCTGCACTCATGAAAGGTCTGATGAGTCATGCAGGTATGTTTAAAAATGTATATGCGTGACGGCCATCCCCCCTTCAATGCAACCCTAACATTATATTTGGGAAAGTCAGCCACGTGTCTCCAAAATGGAGTTCAACCACCTTAAGTCAGGCTATTAGGGAAAAAAATACAAAGGTGCTCATTTGCTAAATTATTCCCCAACTCGTGGGCTAGTTAAACAAAAGTGATAATCTTAAATATTTCCTCATAGCTGAAAATTTTGAAAGTGGGATTGAATACTCTTGGGTGGAGAGACTGCATGCTTCATAATTAGTTTAATTGATTTTTTAATATTTATAGTCATGTCTACAGTATCCTGGTCTGACTGACCATTGGAGCTGCAGCAAGCTGATAGTAAATTGAGCATGCATGCAAGTAGCGCCCACTTCAGACAAATGTGGTTATAAAAGTAAGACCAAACTTTATACTGTCAGTTTTGACTATATAGTGTTCAGTGCCATTAGCAAACCAGTATAATTCTGGAAAGTATTTAAATAAATAAGCAATAATTGGCTTGTGTAAAGTGACTATGATTACTGTTCTAACTCATCATTCCGTTTTTAAACAACAGAATTATTCCTGATTAATAAAACGAGGTTAAGGTATGAATGTATTAAGAAAATAATAAAAGTCCTGATTAAACTATGATGACGGTATGTCTTTTTCTACAAATATCTAGCAACAAGGTCTTAGCATGCAAATAAATATTTGTTTGTCTTTGAATTCATACGAGCGAGCGCTTCTATAGTAACAAATAGGCTATGATGGGTGCTGAAATTTGGAAAGTGCTGCTTGGATCAATGTAAAGGAGAGAATTATTGAGGCATAGGTTAAGATAGGATGTAGCATTGATGGCAGGTCTAAATGGTATAAAATAAACTGAATTGTCAGCTTAGTTTAAGGTTTGAATAAGTCATGATTGTTAAAATGAGAACACTGTTGAAATGTTGCTATAATTAGCAAATCTATGATAGAAATGGCAGATTATCGTATACAATTACATGTTATATGCCTATGTCAATGTGTATTTTTAAGATTAAAACTCCTGCACCCTTTCGTAGTTATGACCTACTTCACTTTTAAAATCAATGAAATAATCAAACAATTTTGAACCATAATAGTCACTAAGTACATGTATTTTTTGACTTATAATTGTAGACACTTACCCATTAGAGTCTGTAAAAAAACATTAAAGGTATAATGCAATTGCTCTTTTGTTTATAGCTAGACTGGTAGCTGCTGATAAACAAAGTGGAATTTATAAGCTTTAGTTAATATATCACATGCATTTGAATTTTAAAAAGCTTAACATTCACGTTCACAAGGTCACAAACCATTTCATGTCGACATTATCCCTATGCATAAACGATACACTTTTGCGTAGTGCACCAATAATTAAAAGAGTGCTCCTGCAATGGATATCTCTCTCTTTCAATTATAAAATTCAGCATCAGAACTCAGATCCAGCACATTTGATATCATTTGATTGCTTTTAAAGACTAGCTATTATTGTTTGCTTGGAATTGAATTCACATATCCAAATGTGAAGTGAAGAGTTGAATAGAGACAGACTTAAAATATTGAAAAGGCTGCCTACTTTATATCCAGCTTCATAATATACAATTTACCCTGGTAGATTATAACTTGTTGTAAGCTATGTGGGGGTCTCAAAAAATGCATGTTGGGGGGTGCTACATCTTTCTTTAGAGACTTTTCAAACTAATCTCAGTTTCTCTGTAATCAGTAATTCTTAGTTTCTATGCCTCGATGCATAGACTGAAATAACTATAAGCTAAACTAACCTACCATAGTTTTTAAATTTTGTCAGAGGCATATCTTGTGCATAATAATAATCAAAATGATTAAAGACTGGTTGTCATCGACGCCTGTCATGCATTGAGAAGGGGCAGGTTTGACCACTTCAACATTGTTAAAGCATTCCAAACAATATGCCTTTACAATGTATTATAAATAGGCTATATATATTTTTTGCAAAGATATAGTGTATATGTTGTTTTTTTAAAGAGGTATGTTCCCCAGGTAAAAAAAACATACCATGTGGTCAATAGATCTTGTTTTCTTTTAAATTTGCGCCCTTGTGGCGAGTATGGTAAACAATAAATCTAGTCATCGTTTTCACGCTTGTATAGCCAAGCTGTAGCCTACTCTGATCAAGTTGATTCATTGTATACGCTTCATGGACATTATAATAGTTGAAATAATTAAACTGAAAGTTGATTGCCTTAGACAGCAGGTTATTTAAATTCAAATGAACTCAAATTTAACGTGAATAAGTATCAGCAGATATGCATGGGCGTGGAAATGTTATTTGAAAAGCCACAGGATAATTCTACTTCCGAGTCTTAAGTTGACTTCATGTCTTGAACAATATCATGGTCGAAGTAAATGGGATTGCTTGAATTCAAATACTTTTCCATGGGCGTTTAAATTTAGATTCAAATCAAGGGTATAGACAAAATTAATTTGAGTTGAGGTCAGGTTACATTTCCCCTGCATTTTGCATGCGAATTTCTTCCGAACAATATCAATACGATTTGTTTAAACTGGAGAACAAAGTATTGAATATGTGCTTGTAAACTGGCAAAAATTAGCAGGAATTGTGTTATAGGCTCAAATCCAATTGCAATTTTTATACCTATCCTAATTTTTCATGCTTTTCCTCCTACAAATCACTTCTTTCAAAGTGGGACTTTCCCTTTAATCAAAAATTTAACAGATAACCTTTAAAAATGCAGGATTTTAAATTGTTTATTTTAATTGTTTAATGTGTAAGGAATTTCTGAAGCCCTCAACCAATACCCTTTCTTCTGATCAGTTATAAAGCTGTGAAACGTTAGTAATATGCAGGGAATTTGTAAAAATGTACTGTATATATTGCACATGTATTGGCCTATACTGTCTAGGCCCGTGTAAACCAAGATGTTAGAAATGCCAATATAACCACAGGTTAATAATCAGTATCCCTGGATATAATATTTAAAAATATTGGGTGTTTGTGAAAAACGTGTGTTGAATTACAAATGAATTTTAAGGTTTGTAAATAAAATATGTTTTTACGGATGCATTTTTTTAAAAACATGAGTAAGATCAACGTCTACAATGTGCATTATTGTCAGACATGTAATAAAAATGTTATAGTTAGCTGTACAAGAAATCTAGCTGGTTGAACTGCATGATGGCCTTATGTAATTTTTTACAATTTCATTGCTTTTAACCGAAAAACCAACTATTTTTTTATAATTTATATGCAGCATTCCGGTCATGTTAATGTATTATGCTTAAACCATATATTCTAAAAACAAAAAAGATTACTAACATTTTCTAACGAATCTGGCTTGTTTTACAAGCAGCTGGCTATCTATGGTATATGCCGCAGAGAGGGTTTATGCAATGAACATGAAGCGGGCTTGTGTTTCAATTCAGTTTTTATTGATGTTTTATAATGAGGAAGTCAATTAGCGAACACGAAGACTTCCACTTGCGTAAGGTTTTTTTTTCATAAGTGAGGTGAAGAAGTCACAGGAGTAATGGTTTGAACATTTTGAAGTCGGATATATAATATATATATATACAGTAGATGTACATGTATGTAATAAGAAAAACGTCCGACTAAACAACATTTAAATCATATACGAGCTTTGATGCCCCCGACACAGCCCTCAATCTGCCAAAATTATGCCAAATTTGTAATAAAAGCAGAGGAGTGCCCAATTCCTCCTTTGTACTTTTCTCCATTGAAGGTTTGTAAATATTGAAAGTTCACAATTTTGACACACAAAGTTCTTACCTAAGTGTACAGCACATTTTTACATTTAGGAGGATACCACTGCAACTAACTATATGAAAAAAAACTTGACATTTTGTATGGGCATCTTAAAAGCCAAAATACTAAAAAAAAACTGTTATGTTGGCCAGTGTGGAAAATAACAATTAGCACACATGAAATTTCGTAAATTCCAAAATTGGCCCATTTCGCAGCTGAAAAAATTAGTTTTCCCCTTGTAAATTCAAGGTTAACTTTTACACACATTGACTCTGGGCTGCTAAATCTGAGTACAGTTCCAGGTGGTCAACCTTCTAAATATGAAAAAAAAAAAAAAGTGCCCTTGTGTACACCCCATCTCATCCATCCCTTGCATGATACGCTCACTAAAAAAACAGTTGCATGAAAAAATGAAAATGTCACTGGCACTTCAGCTCTCCCGATGCATACAAATTGTAATTTATTCCCTTGTTGTGCTGGGTACTTTATACAAGCATGAAGTGCATGCAAAAGAGTCTATTGTTATCATGGGAGCCATAATAGGAAAGTTCTATTATACAAAATTAGTAGTAGGCCTACATGCGTACTAGCTATAAGCCTACAATGGTAGACAAGGTTTTTCCACGAAAAATTGGTTCTTAACAACCGGTGTCTAGCATTTTTTTAGGACTATGATTTAAAATAACTCACCTACTCTCCCCCCCCCCCCCCCACATATAATATATAAGTGCAGTGCGTGGGATCAACACTTTAGAGAGTTCTCCATAAAAAACTGAATTTAAAAAAAAAAATTAATAGACTCAGCAGCCCCATATTTTGACACACCGAAGCCCTGAAGCACAAGATATTACTGCTGCTGAATGTCTTTAATTCTGTTGTTATCAGCTTTGTTTTGATGGGCCAATGTGCCTGAATGATACTGTAGCATACGCTCCCAGTTTTGACAGCAAGAATAATGTGACTGGATTAGAACAAAACGTGTAACACCTGTTCTGGAAATTAAGACTAATGTTGATGAAGTGCTTTAGGCCATTGGCTACATTCCTTTAGTGGTGCTCCATTCGTACTGCAATAATTACACTGGCATTGTGGAAAATGCAAAAGCGTTTGACAAGTTTGGGTCATCCCATTGCTTTGGAAGCAAAACACACACACACAATAGGGCATTGGGAACGTGAAGGGTACCTACCCCCTGAGGAAGTGCAATAGACGATTTATGTGTCGTTTATGAGATTCACCCATGCACTGCTGAAATATTGCAAGCATCCAGGCGTTAGTATAAGGTTCCGGTTTAAATTAAAAAAGCAAAAAAATTAGGACAAGGTGGACCAAACAATATGGATGCACAAAGAGATTGTCCATGCTACTGCTAGCCACTTTTAATAATTTGTAATAAATGAACCTGCATCCCCTGTTAATTAACTTAGCCTAATAAACCTGTATGTCGCTTCAAAATACACCATTACTTGTCTCCCTCCCCATTTTCATGAATTTCAGATTCAAAGTATGGTCGTGCATGCAATCTCTGAATTGTATAAAAACAAACTTTTGTGGAGATGTATTTCTTAAATTATTTCAGACCTATTAGGGGATCCCTTGTAGATAAAGATAGGCATTTTGGGTTAGAATTAATTAGGACCTAACTCTGTACGAGGTACATTGCATGTGAGTCTATGGACTATGACGTTAATTAGATCAAAGCACATTAACCAAGTGGGTTAGATGCAAAGAATTTGGAACAAATAATGAGGTAGGCCTAGGCCTAGCATCTTTAAGAGTTTCTGAAGATGCGCCACAAATGGTCATGGTAGGAAGTTCAGTTCGAGCTATTCTGATCTGATAATAATTTCACATGGCCTGGGCCTGCTTTGACTTTAATTTTAAAGGAAAAAGAAGTGCGAGTGGTGCTTTATTTAATTTTATTCAGATGGCAAATTAAAAACAAGAACAGAAAACACACATAGGCCTAAACAATGCAGTTTCAGACAGTAGGCCTATAGTTAGGTTAGTATCCTGCCTTCAGCAATTACTAGAATGTTGGCAATGAAAAGGTAGGTCTAGTACTCACCAATAATTATCAGTGCCCTTGTCGGTAGCTCCGTAGTAATTTCTTTTTACATAAAACAGTTAATGAAATTGTTTTAAGAATCCATACCAGCGGGTTTTTTTTAAAAAGCTATAGGTTTTTCTGCTGTTCAGCATTCCTTAGTTTTACTAGACTGAACCGTCTATATTGCCTTTTTTTCTCTCGAATTGCAAACGACAGACTTGTCTATGAAAAAAAGCACCGCTTTTGAAGTAAATGATAAAGTGCTGTGAAACAAACGAGTCACCATTCATAGTAGATAACAGTATCAATGAATAAATATTATGTACCTATGATGAGGGAGGGGAGGGAGGGAGGGAAGGAAATAGCAGGTTGATAACGACTGTTACCGAGGCAGTATATACTCATAAAAGACAGGGCCTGTACACCATTTATTGTTATTTCATAGAAATACTGAATAGGTGAATAGGAGCCTCATAGGCCTATATACTATACATGCACTTCTATGCTACTAATAAACCTATAGCCAGAATATCGACTTATCAATGAAATTTGAAGGTGTTGGCCGAGATTGTCTAAGTTTCGTAATTTAATATGTATGAGGATTATAGAAATACGTTTAACGTTATAAAATAGTTCATATATACTGAACTATATAACATTTATGAACATTCTCTTTGCTACACATAGTACCAATATTATGTAATGTATAGGCCTACTTCTACCCCCTTCGATGCCCAAAGTTGAAACCAATTTGCAAAGCGAGTACCTTTAATGAATATGCCAAGTCTAACGGAAGTCTGTCGACTATATACTGTATATCATGTAAATGGAAGCACTTTGGGTCTTAAATAGACGGAAATTCTATAGCTTTTCTTTTCTTTTTAATATTGATTTCTGGAATTAATTAATAGGAAAAATAAATAATTTATAGGAAAATTATTGAAAATGGTAGGCTACGCCCATTTTCACCTGGAACGGATTGATTTATTATCTCGTTATCTCTCTTTTAAAAATCATTTGAGGTAGCCTATAATCAGAGTATAATCCTAACACTCCTTGATTCAATATGTTTAGAAAATGTTGGACCACGTATACGTTTGCGAGCCATATACTTATCCGAAAGCATAAGATGGAAAATAAGCACATGTAGTAAACTAATTGTTCATTAAAAAGTTATACCTATGGTGATAATCGTTTTTATGGCGGCAAATACTGCTTTTAAAAGATATTAATATCAGCTATACGAAAGTACTTATACAAAACTTAATTTCAGACGAAGCAATTTTACTGCTTCTTAAAAACTATATGAGTTCCATGGCCCTGTTCCTTTGCAGGCTAAATATAATATTTAGTTCCTCTAGGAGTAGCCTAATATTAAAATTCATAATGTAATGGCAGACATTATAGGTCTATAATCAGCTTGTACTTTCTGAAAAGTTAAATTAGACGGTGTATATGTGTATTCATATAAGTCTATCTTCCAAAAATATTCTGAAGACATTTAATTTAATACTGTATATCGATGGCTTATAGAGCTCAAGTAGCGAATGAGCCATTGTGATAATATGGCTCGTTCGCTACTTGTGCTCTAAGCCATTGATATTTAAGAGTGACTTAGATTGCTATCTGTATATATATGGCATTGCATTGGCTGCAGTATTTGAAAAATAACAAAGATAAGTGTGACATTTTTCCAGAGCACTCTAACCCATTGATGAACACAGTAACAGCACCAGTTAAAATAACTAGGCCTATAGTAATCCTATAACATTTTCAATTTATAAAAAAATATATAGGCTATAGGAAATTCCTGAAAGGAGGTGCATGCTTCTGGGTTGAACTAATTTAGAGTTGAACTGTGATTCATGCTGATCCATGGTGTTTTGGAATTTGGAAAACAACAGGCTTAAATTTGTACACATTGACCCAGAAACAAACGGTGGGATATATGAAAACTGGCCACGTCATCTCGACCATTAGCTATGAAGGCCATGGCCAGCTATTGGGTTGTAAGGGAAGTAGTAGCTAGTGTGGTCATTCTCTGCAATTTGCGTGCTTTTCAAAATTTCACATGCATGGATCATTGTTTATTTGTTTTTGATAATGGAACCTATACGCAAAACTGGCATTTATTATGTGAGAATCCATAAGCACTATTTCTAACACATTTATGGCGTTTAGATAAGCTATAGCTCCCATGGTATAATCATAATATTCAGATTTTCTTTCATTTTAGTTGTCTAATGAGAAAATGTAGTAAAATATAAGGTGGCGAATCGATAATGCATAAAACTGATAGGCCTAGACTGTACATATTTTTGCAAAAGGGTGAAATGCATTGAATTATGCAGATAATTTAATACAAAAGATAAAGGGAAAGCTTCAAAAAATAAGTTGTTTTATAAGCATGAATTTATATATTTAAAAAGTGAACATTTATGCGAAAAAAGTCATTGTATTACACGATATGTAAAATGTGTCTATATAAGAACCATTTCGATTTTCACTGCAGTATGCAATCAATATAAATTACGTTTTTTTGTGGGGTTTTCGGATAATGCTTTATCAATTCAAACTAAGAGTGAACTGAAAACAAGTAAATAGCTATTAATGTTATGATTTTGATTAAAATGAAGAGATTATTTGCATTTAGACAAGTAGGATTGCCTAATGCAGAAACAGAATGACGAGTATTAGTTTCTTTCCTGCAGTTCACTCGAAGTTTGAACAGAGTAAAGTATATATTTATTATCTAGATTATGCCACAGTGTTTCTGAGACTTGCATTAAAAATAAACAACGTTTTAAGATAACGAATTCAAAGTTAGAGGGTTTTCGCATGAAATATTTTATTTCAAACGGGTGACACAATGTGTATTTACAAGAAATGTATGCACTTCCACTGAAAAGATAATCGACCCACAATTCTTTCGTACAATCAAAGTTATGATTTATTGACTGGAAACACTATGTTGGTTTTGATTGATTTATTGGATGCATATAAATGACACTTTCAATATAAAGTGGTAATGGAATTGTGAGGGACCAAAAATGCATTTGCTACAATCTAAATATCTCTTCCAATGCATGGAAGTAGAGTCCATTTACAGCACTATATACAATACTACATTTAAATACAAACTGTATTTATTGCGCAATAAAGAATCTCACACAAAAATGAAGAACTATATATTTGGATATACAATAAAAACTATGTATAGTGTACACCTGTATATATGACGTTACCACATATAGGCCTACATTCATTTAGCATGTCGAAGACCATTTGCATGTTTATTAACTAAAAATGTTTATCAAAACGTAACATTGTCGGTCACTCAGACTGTTTACTTTCATAAGCATTATGCACTTCATTATTGATTTTTGCATTTATGACTTGTGTCGATTCCAGCAGCTCAAAATGGTGAACCTTAATAAGGGTACCAACAGTATACTTTGTTTTCGGTATTTATATTCTTAGTGATTATAAAAGGACCAACTTTTCTATATTCTTAATTTATTTTAATGACAAATGATTTGAGTGCAAAATCCGGGTGTGAGATTCACGTTTCACTTACCTTCTACTCGAATTCCCCAAGAGGGATTTAAGTGTGCGTAACCCTGGAAGCACCATTTCGCGACCAGAAGTGTTTCCTGTAGATGTGGATATGTTTTTGGGGAGCTGCTAATTTCGGATTCCCTGACAACAACGGCACTTAAAATTAAGAGTATGGCAACCAACGGTGATGGAAGAAAATATTCAAAAAAGAGACGGGATTTTTGTTCCCTTCACAGCTGTTACCCGAGTTCCCAGTTCAGAAAAATAAAGGGAAAAAACGAAATGGAACAAAGGAAGCAAACGGATGTGTGCAGCCAGCAATGGCTGTTGGTTTGTGCAATACATGCAAACAGCACTCAACCGTTTTCAGTCATTATCCAATAAAGCACACCTCACGTTGACAATTGCAACGTTTTTTGTCAGTGTCAATCGCAAATGAATCATGATTCACAAATTTCACTCAAGTCTTTCAGTGATATCGACGTTGGTGTTGACCTAGTCAGGTGTTAAAACAGACACTAAAATCCAGTCACATATTTGACAAAAAAATATATATTACGCTATAGCAGAAACCCAAGATGAAACACAAAATGTACTTGCAGGGTTTTGATGACAAAACAAAACTGCGTAAAAGCTGGAGCCACTTAAAACGAATTAATAGCGTACCAAAATACGTGGTCGTATAGCTACCATATCAATACTGCGGTAACAGCTAGTATTATTCCTCGGTATGTTTGGTTTCTTTTTACCATGAAACAGCCACTGCAGGCGTGAAATGAAATTCAGTATTTCTTCGAACATACGGTGTCATGCAAGAGCTCCAACGCTTAGTCCCATATTAAGTCTTCTCTTCACCTGCTTGGAAGGAGAGAGATACCATCTTTTTCTTTACAAGCGAAAAGATGCTCTGGCTTTCATCTTCTTCTTACCTCAGCAAAAGTAACAAGCGCACATAAAAGGCAAAGGAACAAATGAGGGGAAACTCTATAGAGTTAAAACGCACAAACACAAGTACCATTGGGAAACCAATGGAAAGGAAAGCGATCGTAGCGCCTGCTGTTACTTCAACTAGTAACTGATGGAAGGCAACATTACAGGATGAGACAAAAGTTAAAGATAAACGAGGAAATGGGTCAGCGAGCAACGACCTCATTGATTCACTCGGGTTTCTGTGCATGCATGTATTTATGCGAATGATGTATTACTCTTATAGTGCTCGTATGTGTGTGTTAATGATGTATTACAGCATTGATTCAATTGTAAGGGGCACGGTGCGACCCGCTATACCTCCGTGTACAGGATGCCTAAGAAATCTTGACCCAGCAAAAAAAAAAAGACTGCAGTAAAATTTACTTCAGATTGAAATACGGCTCTTTCCGCATTTCAATAAATAAACAATTTTTCTGAATTTTGTGTTATTTTTTTTTTACTACTATAATTTTTTGCAATTTGTTTCATAAAGCTTATGCTATATGCAAATGTCCAACTGGTTTTTTTCAAATGCAGAATATAGAATTGCAGTCTGGTAATTATCTGGAGGAAATTAGTAGCAGTCGATAATTTTTCTTTCTTTGGAGACTCACTAATGACCATGGATTTCGCTGTATATACTTTCAACAAAGAAACTATTTGCTTCACTGCTAAGATACTATATACGTGGCATGAAGCTACCACATTTTTTTTATTACTTATTTGGGTAAGGTTAGCCTACATTTATATATAGTTGCATGTTTCAGGTTTTCTTTTATCTCTGTGGAAACTTTGTAATAAGACGATGTATACGTTTGTTATCATGGAATGACTCATTATTTAATGCCACATCCGTGATAAGATAAAGATATATATCATTCCACAACATTTTTGATTACAGTGTACTTCCAAATGTGCCAATATACGTCGATTTCAGTATATATAATGTATATACGCTATATGGCGGTATTGGTTTTCGATAACTGACTCGAAATATATATACTAACATTTAAAATCAAATGCAAACATTTGCACACATGTGGTTATGAGCGAGAAGAAGGAATTTTATGATATTTTCCCCATCACCAAACTATTGCATTGCACTCTATATATCTATGCAGCAAAGTGCATGCAGTTTGCATGCTTGTATAAATACTTTATCTATCTATCTATCTATCTACTATATATAAAGCGAGAGATGCACGTGTATCTATCCATTTTGCACGTGTGTCTCC
>JAQIXP010001466.1:0-18348 GCA_034700285.1 Proteroiulus fuscus | reverse complement strand
GGCCCCCCCTTGAGATCTGAAATACATTGTAAAATTCCACCGGGCCCCCCCTAACCGCAGGTCTAAATGCGCCTATGGGGGAGGGGTCTGGTCAATGATGACAAGGGGAGGGAGGGAGTCAGCCAAGATGCTGACTAAATTCAGAAAATGAATTTGAAAATCTCCTCAATGTAAATTTAATGCTGACGTAATATTTGCACGGTCCCTTATTTTGAAAAACCCGACTTGTAAACTGTAGTTTTCCATTTGATCAGACGGCAGCATTTTTTGAGAAATGCATAATTTCACTAGAATCTAATATTACATTATACATAGAATAGATAAATTTAAAAGCTACGCAACTTTCCACAAAAATCAAAATAAGATACAGTATTTATTCTAATAAACAGCGCCCTCTAATAATCGACACATCTTCCATATGATAAAAGTTTTACAAGGCGCCCTCTAATAAAGAGCGCGCATTTTCAAAACATAATACAACCATGTCGAACAGAGAAGTTAGTCTCAGCTAATAGGTTAGGTTAACTTTAGGGGTAGGGACTGGGGAAAAGCCCCCACAAGAATGGGGTTCTGGAGTGTTGTTCCCACTCTCCTCCCAGTTAGGTAAGAACGTTTCAGTTCCCACTGTACACGGCTTGATTACACATGAATTTTGAAAACATGCATGCTGCGAATTGTATTTTTTTTTAGTTCTGTAGATTGGAACGGTATAACTGGCTTATTAACATTATTGATGCTGGCATATAACAGACCCGTGGTCTACAAATTGTTGAATCAAGTCATAAGTAGGGCCTAAGTGTAATTATTCCTCCATTAAATTGCATAGAGAGAAATATAACTATTTTAAGTTTCAGTAGAAATGATGTCATATTTTAATTTGAAAAATGCAAATCAGTAAATCACTTAAATATGACTGAATGCTATATGGCTAGTTATTAACTTTTATAAATGATAATGATATCATATTCTTACCTGTTATTCAAATGGTGTAAATGTCTCAACATCTTCAGGCAAGGGAAACTTCTTTCCATATTTTGGTAAAAGTCTCAAAATGTTATCAGCATGAGGTTTGTATAATTCTTGAAGTGAAAGAGTGCCATCGTTGTTCAAGTCCAAAATGCCAAAGACCTGCAATGAATCAAAACATGTTGTCAACAATGATTAAACTTTGTAACATCTTAAAAAGTACTGACAAACTTTACTAAAAATAGTTTAATCAATAACAAAAATTGGAATACGCTCGTAATCACTTCAGAAATTTAATCTGAGAATTTAAAAATGAAATACAACTTTTTGGACAATACTACCTTAATTGTTAGTTATTCAAAAATCTAAAATCATTATTTAATTTAAATCCACTAAATTAGTCTATTTGTAAATTGTTTATTTATTTGTTTGTATAGTGTAAATTGTTTTAGATATCATTAACTTTTTATTGTTGCTCAAACTACAGTGCTGCTTTGCGGCAGGGTTTACATGTTTGAATCTCAATGTGTAGTATCAAATCTCAAATATTATCCATATAAAATATTCATAACAGAATTTACAAAAATAAAAAACTCACGTGAAGATGGGAAGGGGAGTGAAAAAAACCTCACCTTACCCTCATCAGGAGGTAAAGGGAATCAAAAACTTTTTCTTATACTCATATACATGAGTTTAGTATAGCAATAACAAGGTAGTCACTTAAATAATGCACATAAAATTTTTTTGTTAATTTGATAAATTATGACACTTACTGTTCCAATGGGTATATCAGGATCCACATATTCTTCATACAATTCTTGAAATAAATAAAAATCCAAAGGGTCTGTTCCGTTACTTTTACTGACCAGTTCAGCCCTAAAAAAATTAAAATTACTGTAAGTTCATGTGGAATCTTTAATATAAATGATGGGATTATCAAATCAAAGCCTCATGAAAATAAAACTGAAAAGCTTGAAATCCTTTGTCATATATACAGGCTGCAAAGCTAAGCTTATCAGAACATAAAGCATTGTGACTTAGGTCATTAGTATTTATATACAGGCAAGCTTTTATTGGTCATATGGTTTGCATTCCTGCTTGGGCTCAATTCCCAAGGTCAGCTGCCTTAACCATGGTTTTCGTTGGTCAAAATTGCATTCCTTCCCTGCTTCCCAATTCTCTCTGCATTTTCATCCATACTGCAGTCCAGAATTCTTAATACTGTTGCACAAAGTGCAAAGTTTAATATAGTGCAGTAGTTAAATTGCACAAATTTATTCTATTTTAATTAAAATTCTATATTAAGTCCTTGTTGCAAAATATATTTGTGTTTTTGAAAAGCTTTCTAAAACAAATGATGAAATTTATGATATTTTTTTCTTCTAAAAATCATAATTTTAAAATAAGGTAACAGCCAATTATATGAATTCTTTACCTCAAGCATTCACTCGGAGAACAAAAATCAAACTGCTCAAATCCAACAGTTAAAGGAAAATCCATGTCCTGGCATAACATCTCATTCATCCAGTAAAGATGCATGAACCAGATATTTACAGCCAAATTACGGTTCACGTTCGATCGGACCTGATGGAACCACCTGTTGACATTTGCAATAATTGTAAAATTACTAGATCAATATTTATACAGTCAAAATCCATTATTATAAATGCATATAGTGTAATTCGTTATAACTGAAGTGGACAAAACATTATGATTATGTATACAATAAGGTACATAATTAAAATGACACTATTATAATTAACAATGATTATACAGTCGGCCTCACAGTTTCTTTTACGAATACTAGCACAACCTTGCTGGCAAACTTCATAAATATTTGATCATTTGCCAATGACCAAGCCACGTTGCTGTTTGTCGCCACAAGTAGTCCCACAATCAGAAGAAATGCTCTTAACCTCAATGTAGACTTAAATATCATTTTAAATTTGAATTTTCAGCAATAATAATTTCTACTACTTTTGGAAGGCAATCCCAGGTCCAATTACATGAAGGATAAACGACCAATAATAAGAATCTGTTTTAGCCAGAAATTTTAGCAATTATAGTTTGAATGAGAATGCCTACTTCTCAAATGATGGTTTGGTATCAACATGCCCACAACCACATTTGCAATACCAGACTAGGTAAATGCTAGACCAATCTCAATGTCATGAATTTGGCCAGCCCCATAGTGGCTCCAAACAAAAGCACAATAAAATGTACTTCAAAAGTGGGAAAAATAAATATATATAAGTAATTAAGCAAAAGAATAATGCCAAAATAAAAAATAAAAAAATTGAAAACAAAAACACATAACTTCTTAGCAACCATGGCACCTTTAGTTTTTGTTTCTTTTTTCTAATCATTACTATTTTTAAGCTGAACTGAAGAGTACCAATATTATGGTGCTGTACAGCTGTGTAAAGGCAGGTTTTTTTCAAATAGAATTTCTATCGTTGGCAATAGGTAATGCACAAGTAGGTGTAAAAGAAACAAGAAGAAATACTATAGTAAAAATTAATTATTTATCAGACAATCTATCTACTGGCCTATAGACTCGCTACTTGAGTTGAATAAATTAATCAAACATGCAAATGGGAAAAGCAGAGTAGAACTACAAGTTGGATAGTAGGGTAGACTATTGAAGATTGAGAAAATTCAGGTAAGATAGTCCGAGATAAGTTGGAGTGAATATTTTATTATATAATCAACGTTTCGGTTCTCTAAATGAGGACCATCATCAGGAATTGCAAATGATTAAAAGAAAAATGAAACAAAGCAAAAGTTAGCAAATATAAGACAAAAAGTGAAAGGTATTTCACTTTTAATTTTATGTATGCCATTTTTAATAATTTTGTTTTAAATTTGCTAACTCTTGCATTGTTTCATTTCTCTTCTTTAATCAATAGTTGTTCCTGATGATGGTCCTCGTTTAGAGAACCAAAACTTCGATGACATAATAAAAAATTCACTCCTAACTATCTCGGACAATCTTGCCTGAATTTTTCTCTAAAGTACAAGTTTTAAGAGCAGTAAAGAATACAACAATATTTCTCCCTTACCCATATGGTATGAATAGACAATCGCCCTTTTCCAAAGTAACATTATACCAAGGCACATCCATCAGGCCGGGGAATCGATACATATCGACGGAATCTACGTCCACATCGCTATAAGCACCGCTTTTCTGATTAATGTCAACATGGAGTTCTTGATTCTAGATCACGATTTTAACAAGAAAAGTTCATTGAGAAAATTGTATTTAAACACATTTTTCATAGCATATTTTTGCCTCATGACAAATGATACTTACCTTGTCAACCAAGAAGAATTCTTTTGAGCCATCAAGCAAGCAATTTATGTTGTCCAGCTCATCGTAATGTAAGACTGACTTTGTACCACCATTGCTAAACCACAAAATCGCATCAGTCATCACATTAATAAAAGAGTCGCACAACACACTTCGAGGTAGAACGATGTAGTCTAAAAAAATGAAAAAATAGCAAGTTCTGTAAGGTTCACAAGTTGAAAGAGCTACCATCGAGTGCTTAGAGGAGTTTTTTTCAACAACTCAACATTTGTCCATATTAAAAATTACATGAACGTTTCATTAAACTTTCCATTAGAATTTCATTCAATACAAGATTAGGAAATCTATCACATACTCAGCATATCATAAGGAATGCTTTCCACAAGGTATAATTCTTGCAATTGGTAACGGCTGATAAAGTCTGCCAATGTTATATTGATCACCTGTCCCTTCCTATCTTCCGTTTTTCGCGTTTCAACAGTCATGCCAATGTGGCCATACCTGTCACTGCAAAGAAAAATACAAATATTAAAAAAATTTCTGATAGAATATTATTTTGCATACGTCTTCTATGGATGTATTACTATTGTCAAAGACCATTGAATGTTTTTAAATATAATAGTCATTACTAACTAAAATGTTAGTACGTCTCATGATTCTTTATTTGTTCACCTAAGAAATAAGTTCTGCCTCTATGTAAATGGTCCTTAACCATTTTAATAACAATCAATTTCAGTAAATACTCATCTATATGATAAGTAATATGTTATACCTTGTCATTCTTAAATACTGTTTATAATTAGAAAACGTGGGAAAGTTTAAAAAAAAAAATAAAGCCATGAGAGCCCCTATATGGGAATTCAAAATATTAACCAAAAAAATTACAAAATAGCGGCGTATACTAATTTTGAAAACCAAGTGATATTTATCACAAATACTAACCCTTTGCACGCCAAATTAGTATCCTGGAGTTAAATTTCAATCAAGTATTTGAGAATAGTCATTTTTAAAATATCCATTGACATTTAACAAAGAGACATAACTTATTTCTAGGGTCGGTCATTTCCAGGTAAGACAAAATATATGCAAAATTTGATTCGCATATTTCTTCTGCCTTACTATCTCCAATGGATCTCTTCGTGAAACCCTTTATCCTCTCAAGGTGATCACAATTATTTTAATCAGACATGCCACAAGCTAAAATTTATAAACCGGAATACAATAAATATGTTTAACAAATAGTATAAGAACCCTAAACCAATTTCAATAACAATGGTTTTATTTTATAGATATTAACTTCCAGTTTCACGTAATGCCATTTTTTGAGGGGCAGAAAGCATGCAAGTATTTTTTAAAAAAAAAATTAAAAGGTGCCTTCGTTAAACATGGCAGTCTATGGGAAATGAAAACTTTAAGAAAGCTGGTAAGCAGCACACATAACTTTGTTCAGGCTAGGATCGGAATTAGATTAGCACTTGGGCCTGGGTGGCGCAGCTCCCAGTTTGGTGGGGAGTCTGGTGGCGCAGCTCCCAGTCAGGTGGGGAGTCTGGGGAGCAAAGCCACATATGGTTAGGCAATGCGAACGACCCATAGTCATTAAGCCTACGAGTTTGAACTTTATATACTAATACCACAGATTAAGCCTATATAGTTACCTTAAGAAAGCATCATTCCATTGTTGATAAGCCGGCATTAATGTGGCCAGTTTACGAAATACGAGGGGTTTCCCAGGCTTGACATATTGCTGGAAAAATGTGATGGGATCAGGATAGTCCAAAAGTATCGGGATTCCATCAGCTGATGGTGGCTGGTGCGACCCCAACCGTTTCAAATGTCCCTGTGGATGATTAAAGTAAGGATAATATGCAATGTATTGTATAAAATGTATGAGTCGTTCATTGATTTGCACTAGTCCGATGCTCAGACAGCCCAGATAAACTCCTAGTATGCAGCACACACACGTAGACAGTATATTCCACTTGGAAAACGCGCTTATATTATTCAAACAGCCTCTTATCATGACAGCAAACCACTTGAATATTAGCCCTACACAGAGCTCCAATGAAAATAAACAAAACTCACTTAGCTTTTGACCTGCATTATATAACTCTGTCTCACCTTATGAGGCACAATTTGATACGGAGGAACTCCTTCGACAAATACATGGGTGCTCCAAAACTAGTATTACAATTAATGGAAAACATGCATTCGAAGCGCAATTCAAAAACCACGAGTCACACCTATGGAATGACCCTTGCGCATGGATCTTTAATATTAGGCAGAATTAAGGGGTTGTAATAGTAAATTTAGCAAGTAAAATCGCCAAACAATACGTGTATATCACATAATATGTTTTAATACTTTAACAAAAAAATTTTGCAGGGGAAAGGATTGGAACTATACGACGCGGATGGCGAACTACTTGCGATAAATCGGTGGTAATCGGGCTATCAAAATTATCTTCTGATCATAAAATATTGGAGCGCCACCTACCAGTTAGCTTGAAAACTTCACCTGTCATTACATAGACTATGGTCAATTGGTCATTAGTTAATTTTTGAGAATAATTAAATTTTTGGATAACCAAAGAGCTGACTATCAACTATCATTCAGGAAGCTACATAATTTTGCTGTTTTGAGTAAATAAATGAAAAATGTATATACCTCGAATTTGTGCTAAAATGCAAAAAAATAATAGCTTTCTCTATTTATTTCTCTATTATATTTATATTATATATTATATTTCTCTATATATATATATCTAGAATAGGCATAGATTTTTATTGTAAATAATTATCCTGTATTTATAAGCATAAAATGAATGTTTGCCATTTTTGTATCCCTTTTTTATAATATATTAATTATGTATATAAAAAAACAGCATTGGTGTTTCTACAAGAATGGATTTGACTGAGGAATCCGTGGAAATTTCTTCTTTGAACTATTTTGATAAATGTGTACCGTACCGGTATTATTTTTAATTTGGCAAATTTATGTGGATGGCTCTGCTATGGCGTTTCCACTATATATTACCATCACATAACGGCCATGGATTAAAGCAGAATTTTGTAAAAAACTCAAGTAAAAATAGGCCTGTATGTTTTAATAGTGTTAAATATATTCAATGAAAAGAAATGTAAAATTAAATTAGCCTGACAATGTAAAAATCTGGGGATGGGGGAAGGGATTAACCGAACTTCAATGAATAATACTAATAAAGGAATTTCCATTACACACCCTTGAATGTAACAAACAGAACAAGCAAATAAAAAACGAGTACAAATGACATATCTATAGTAGTTTTTCGACTTATTTCGTGATTGCATATCAAAGATATTTCAATTTTGCATAAAAGTTATACAGCCATGTTTTAGACTGGGTTGCCTACTATTATAGTATATTCTATAGTTACTTTAATAACAGAGAAATTTACAGAATTTTTAAGACATTTTGTGACTTCATAATATGTATACAAGATTTCCAATTCTGCTTAAAAACTATGCAGGATTTCTCAATTCTGTATAACTAGCCTATAGGCTAGTATAATATATTATGCAGCCACGTTTTAGTCAGAATTCCAGTTAGAATATTATAATATATAATATATATAGGCCTACATTCATTTTACATCGAATTTATTTTGAAGTCTTGTTGTACTTTTATAACTTTAATGCAGAATTCAAAATCCTGCAGAATTTTATGCAGGCACAACATATAACTTAAGAATTTCCAAAGTTTAACTATAAGGCCTACAATATGTAAATATTAATTTTTATCATTAATCATATATAAATTGTGGTCGCATGCATGGCTCTTCTGCAGAAATAAAAATAATTTTGCATAATTTGTATGCAGAATTTAAAAAAATCCCGCATAAATGTTCTGCACACATGCGCAAAATATCTTTAAAATGTCAAAAGCTTAAACATATTTGAATAAAAATATAAACTTCAGTTTATTTGTGTATTGTAAATTCTTTTTTTAATTAATTTCTACATGCATGGAAAAAGAAACATGCACCCTAATTAACTATCGTGGTCACAAACATTTATGATCAATCCTGAACAACACTATAGTCTCAAACAGGGCTTTTATGCAATTTAGTAGATCAGTATCCTATGGTAGATTCCCAACTTCGTTGGTAGATCCAAAGAGAAGTCCAAAGACCAGAATACAGTTACAGTAAAAATAACGTCTAACCCCCTATTTATCTCAATTAATGAAAGCCTTGGTTGAAAGGAACCAAAGGAGCATACCGGGTAGCCTATACGCTCGTATGCATTGTTGTACATGTATGTTCCTGCCACACATAATGAGCATGCTACATGATATTACTTTCCTGAATTTTCACTATTTTTCAGCAGTCTGAGCTTTAATTTATCTGCAATTTAATAATGCATGGACAAATAAATAATACAAAAAACCGAATTAAATTTATTTAAATAATATTAAAAATAAAATTAAGCCTTGGTCGGCCTTATGTGAATTTTCCTTTTTGCTATAATCAATGCAGCCTACCAACGAATGCCTGTAAATTGCTAATAATTATCATTGTTAAATTATACCTTTAAAAATCTGTGATTAAAATTCACCAGAAATTATTCACTAATAGTGTATGTTCCAGACCAAGCAAAACTACATGTATGGGGATCTTGAACAAGAAAACTGATTGATTACATGGCCAGATAGAAGCACACTTGCTACTACAAGCAGGTTTTCTTCTTCAAGAAAAACTGCTTCTGGTTTACCAAACACGTGATTTAATTGTAAGTTAGACAGTTTATCTATTAATTATATCAGAAAGGTGCATTCCACAGAATTAAAGGGATATGACAAATGCCTAACCCTAAATTCTTGGTTTGATATTATATCATAATTTAATAACCAGCATTAGGGAGTCAGAAAATGAATCAAATTGTGCATACAAGCTAGTTGATTTCGCAGAAGAAACGTAAAGGAACAGGAGCAGAGGAAGCTCAAAAACATGCCAAACAACAATAGGCAGTCCAAATGGTATCCCAGAATCCTCTAGGATGTGTGTTTGTGCGTGTGTGACTGACTTGCAGAGTGGCTGAGCACTGTGTGAAGGAAGATTTTTCAGAACAGCACTGAAAACCATTTTGTGCATAATCTGGAACCTTCAAGGAGTGAAATAAAGGTATACAACCAATAGTTAATCCTATATAAATTAACTAGCAGCTGGATTTGGAAAAGCTAAAAAGATATCAGAGAACACCAACCTTGTGTTTTCATGCAGTGTTCTGTTCTTTAATGGCACCAAAACCTTATTTTTTAGGGCAAGAAAAATCCTGAAGAAGATTTCATCTTTACTATAATTTTATTTGCTAGTGTAAGTAAGCTTGAACATTTCTTAAATGCTTTGTAATACTATAAAGGCTTGCTTTATAGGCTCAATGCCGGTACAGTTTTTTTTAGCAGAGAGAGCAACCATACAGGTAGTAATAGAGTAGGCCTAGACAATACCTTGCCTCTATTTAATGGCCACCACGTTGCTATCTGCCAGCCAAGTAGTTCAGCCTTGAACCAACCAAATTCCCCAATAATAGAATAAAAATAGTGACTATTAACTTTCTATTCTTGATAAAGCTAAGGTAGTGTATAGGCTTATACAGAAAATTCAAGAGCACGCATGGTTTCTACAAATTCTTCTTAAAATGTGCTATCAAATATGTATTCTATAAGATCAACGTTCTAGCAAAATGCACACAGTAATTTCTTTTCCGTGTAGGCCTACAATTTCACGTTTTAATGTGTATAATGGCTAATGGTGAATGAAAACAAATATATGCCCTGCCAGACCAACGTTCATATTTTTCGTGGGTCAAATGCAGAAAAAAAGTAGGGCATTAGGAGCGTTTTTAAGTGACAAGTGAGAAGCAAGAAAATGGTTGT
The DNA here is from genome assembly GCA_034700285.1 of Proteroiulus fuscus. NCBI lineage: Eukaryota > Metazoa > Arthropoda > Diplopoda > Julida > Blaniulidae > Proteroiulus > Proteroiulus fuscus. The sequence goes on along the minus strand of JAQIXP010001466.1, from coordinate 8,159 downwards.
GTACGATAGCCTATATTTCAATGTAAATCACTCGGTGATTCATTTAAAGGGAAACAACTATTTAGTCCTAGCATATCAGTTAATTGTGAAGCTTGTTTGCTATAAAATTATTTGTCTATCGTAATAGAAAATTTGATTACCTGTAGTTGAATATCTAGTGCCTTCTAACTGTTTAAGCATGTATAAGGAGTAAACTCATTAACGTTTCATACCATTATGGAATTTGACCTGGATATGGTGCTCGAATATTAAACTACATTTCGAATAAGCAACATAACCTTACTTGAAATATATTTTTTTGTTCGTTTTAGAAACAAGATGACAGAGGACGAAAGCATGCCTGAGTTTAAGTGTCTTTTCAATGTGTGTGAGAATACCGATTTACCAAGAGTACAAGCCACATTGCCAAGAATTTCCCTTGTAAACGACAATGGGCGTTCTGCTATTAGTAACAAGAAATGGTCTCCTAGTCGTGAATTTCCACAGTGTGAGCAAAATGGAGTAATTGCTGAGAATGAAACTGTGGCATCTCCAGGTTAGTTCCTTACTAAAAATGTTGACTTTCTGCACATTTGTTTGTTTAGAGTATCATGCATTTTCATATATATATATATATATATATATATCATACACAGCAGCAGTACCGTTAGCAGCAAACCTTCACCTGGAAAATGGGGAATGTAATGTTATGGTTGGATGTACAGAAAAGTCTGCTCCCTGTAACAGTTATGCCGAGGCAACAATTAAAGGTAGATCATTTGTATTATAATCACAAAGAATTGGGTCTATCATTTTCACGAATTAAGTAGCCAATCACCAGTTTTTCTGATGTTAAAACTGCAGAAAATCCGATGTAGTATGAAACAAAAAAGGCAGAATAGCTGGAAAAACTGCAGTTATAACTGCCAAAATAAGTGTTCTACACTGCAGATGTCCCACACTTTTGTTTCATAATACATCAGATTTTTTGCAGTATCAACAAAGTAAAAAATATCAGAAATTCAGCACTTAGAACAAATAGGCTACAGTTTGCATTTGGAAACTATGGAGTTGTGTTTGATATGAAATCTGTTAATATGAGATTGTAGTTTTCCATATGAGTAGTTGGCTGTATGCTCAATTTTCGTTGGTCAGATATATCCCACGGTTAGTTTTGGTAGTTATCCAAAAGTGCTTCCAAACATTCTTTTATTGTAAGCATTTGTTAAAAATTATATAGCCCAAAGCAACTTGGAATGGTCAATTGGCCTACATAGGCCTGATTCCAAAGGTAGGCTTTGACCATAACTCGGAGTAGACCTATATTAAGAGCAAAGGCTAGCATCTAGAAAGTTTTCATGGAAGGGTTTCCCCTTCCAAGCAACTGGATGTATAACAATTTGTAAGAAACTCAATGCAAACCTTTCCCAAATTCGCCCTGCTACAGATCATAATGCAACAGATTTTTAGTGTAGGCCTAGCTTTATCCCCAAAATTTGCTTGAAATATTATGTACTAAGCCTACCAACATGAATAGAAAATAATCCCTCCTAATGTGATGCCAATGAGTTACCCTGGTACTACAATTGTTCCCTATTCAAAAGTGTAAACAATGTTATGCTAATTGTTTGTGAGGCAGAGTTTAGAGATTAAATTCCAACTTATGTTTCAGAAACCAATTGTAATGCGACTGTGATCACGGGTTCGTCACATAAGCGGAAGAGCAAGCCAACCAAGTTACAAAAGCCCAGACGAAAATCTGAGACTAAGAAGATTAGCTACATGGATAGCATTCTACAGCCAAAACTCATAGCACCCCATACAACCTGTTCCCCAATTATGACACCAGCTTCCTTGGCAACTACCGATACAATGATCAAGTCCATTCCCGATTTATTTAAAAACGCTTCTATTACCACGGCAATCTCACAGCACCCAGTCAATGGACCTGTTAGAAACATTTCATGTGAAAAGGACTCCGTCGCATGCGGTGAACCGCTAACTGTGGATATTACCGCTCAAATCAGCTCCAGTGTATTACCCAAGCACATGCTTCCATGTCCTCCGGAAAGGTTTAACATGCCAGTTGTAGATCAAGGATACCGCTGCACCGACTGTGGCGACCATTTCTGGATTGAATCGAGCATGACGCAGCACCTGCAGCGCCGTAGCATTTACATAACATTTAATTGTTCTACGTGCAAGAAACAGTTGATCTTCTACAATAGATGTACCCTGTTGGGGCATATTCGCGTGCACCACAGCAGAAACCAGGTAGCCGATATTCGGGAAGCCACGGTATCTCCTCTTCCGCACGCCCTAATACCGTGTATTCAGGAGCAAGCTTCCACGGCTCAAAAGGTTTCGGCTTCTTCTGGAGGGGATTCCAAGACGAACACAACACCCGTTGTGACCATTATCCTCCCTCCTAATTCTGACGACATTTTAACAGTGACCACTCCCAATCATCGATCAAGTGGCAAGTGCAAATGCCCTGAGTGCCACTATCTTTGCGGGTCGACCACGAACCTTCAAGAACATTTTGGAAGCGGCAAGAGCTCGCCTCCCGAGAACGGGACGTGTTCAAAGTGCAGCATGGTGTGTCCCACTTGGTGTAGCCTAATGTGCCATCAGCGAATCCATGCTCAGAACAAGCCGTACGTGTGCCCGGAATGCGGGCGTGATAGTTGGAATTCGTGGGACGACTTTCAGCAGCACGTGGCAGTCGACTGCCTGCATTATTCGAGGACCGTCGGATTTCAGTGCACCGCTTGCAATCAGCTCAATCTGACCCTTGAGCAGTTGCGCCATCACGTGATCTCCAGCCATAGCGAAGCTTATTACAAGTGCCAGGCTTGCCCGATGGCGTTTCGGGCAGAAGGCACCTTCCACACGCATCGGAAGATGGTCCATTCGATGGATCGCTTGCAATGTGCCACGATACGTAAGTGTCCGTTATGCGAGGTAGTGTTCCAGAGTAACGACGTCCTACAAAATCACCTGGAGAACCATTTTTCTGAAGCTTTAAAATCAAGTAAATTCATTTTCACGTGCATTGAGTGCAATCAGCTATTTGAGAATAAGAATAGCCTGGCCTATCACTTGCAGACTTTCCATCAAGCGTTGTTCTACAATGGAGAGGAACCCGTATCGGACAGTCCCTCTGATAAAATACATTTAAAGCTTCCAAAGAAGCGCGCACGTTCTGCAAGCAGTGCTAAGCCTGTGTCTCTTCAAATTGCTACAAAGCCTAAAACTGAAAAAGTCAAAATATCGAAGAATAAAGAATTTAAATCCAAAGTATTAAGGCCGGAATTATTAACCGAGCCCAGTGGTGAAGCGGGGACGGCTTCCGGCACTGCTCCAAAGGAAGAACCAAGGATCCCTCCGTTAGTGTTGTCACTGAAGGACCGAACACTAAATCACGTCGGTCCATCATTAGTCATCAAAAAGAGGAAGTTGAGTACGGAGTCAACCAAAGGACTTGTGTGTGAGGATTGCGGCAGAGTATTTACGACAGACATCGGTTGCCGTGTTCACCGGCAGCGCACCCACAATGCAAATTACAGAGTCAAAAAAGCGTTTCGTTTAACGTTGGAAAGGAAGCATAAACGACATTCCACCGAGAAGGTTTCTTTTGACAGTGAATTGCCTCTAGCAGAAAAAACATTACTCGAACCAGATGTTCCTTCACGACAGGCAGAATTTGCAGCAAAGCCTATTAAAAGGCGACGGTCATCTCCCACGAGTACGAATGTCTGCGATGTACCACCTTCGATGGAAGAACCATCAAATGAAGAATATGCCTTAAAAGAATTGGTTAAAAAACAGCAATCCTCCCCCACCAACACTGCCACAACTTGTGGGGAATGTGGCCGCATCTTTCCTACTGCTCACGGCTGCAATGTCCACAGGCAGCGCTGCCATGGCATGGACAATGTGAAGTCAAAATGTGCCGTGTGTCAAGAGTTTCTTCCCGACCCTCACCTGATGGCCGAGCACGGTCAGCAGCACCTGAAGGAGGGAACTCTAGTGTGTACGCTGTGTAACAACCTAGTTTTCAGCACCAAATTAGGACTGGCGAAACACATCGAAAATCATGCCGTCAATATGGAGTACCCGCTGGCCTGCTCCCTGTGCTACGAGAATTTGGAAAGTGCCGATGTTGCAGCTCCCCATTGGCGAAGCGAGCACGGCCTGTTGAGTTATCATTGTCCAAAATGTGACAATCAGTATCTTTACAAGAAAAGTCTTAATCGCCATATTCAGACAGCTCACGGAACCACAAGCAGGAAAAAACAAGTGTATGCATGCAATCAGTGTGATGTTACTCCATTTTCGAAAGCTTCTCTTCTTCAGAAGCATGTGACGGCAAAACATCCGGGTACTCATAACGACGAATACGTAGAGCCAGAAACTGGCTTGTCCACAGAAGGGAATGACCCCGAACTTCCCAAGTCTAGCACGCCCGTGGAACAATTGAATTCTGGTGGGAACAGTCCAATGCATGATAATGAGAACACTCCGGAACCCAAACCAGAACAAGCTAAAATCGGGCATACAAAGGATACAGAGGTGTACTCTTGCGCTAAATGTGATTTCATCATTAGTGATCGGCAGGAATTTCAGGTGCACATTGCAGCTCACAAAACTGAATCTGATTCGTACCAGTGTTTGGAGTGCGGCACGTGTTTTGTGGTGGAACCTTCCCTGAGAAAACATCTAACCTGTACCCACAAAATCAAAGATCTCGAAACATTTATGAGCGAACATGGATATAATTTGGGGACAGCTGCCGATCAAGGCGAGCTACCTGAGGGTGGGATTGCTACCAACGGCAGTGGGTTAAATGATGGCCAGGCTGACGGCCCGATGGTGAATTCTCTCACGTGCAGCGTTTGTCTCATGCAATTCGATACAGACTCTGCATTAAGGATTCACACGAGAACCCACGGAATGGCATTCATTCGTTCGAAACGAACTATGAGTTCCCAGAACAGTGAGCAAACACCTTCACCAAACGTGACACCAACCAAAATTGATGTCTGAATACCTTCACTATCAAACCATTTCACAGAAGCGTATATGTGTGGTATAATTTTTTTTTAATTCAGCCAAATGTGCCGTACTTGCAAGAATCACTTTCAAAATATGAATGCATAAACACAGAAAATAACAAATTATGGTAATTAAAATGTTATTTAAGCCCACAGCATTTAAGATGGCATTTAATGAGTTGCTTCAAGACATCGAGCAAATAAATCAAGGGTATCATTATCAACTCATATGAAAAAGTTAGGCAGAAATCTTTTGTTATAATAATGGTTATGAATTTCTGCAGAAAAATTTACACTAGTTTTGGTAGAAAACTTGCAGCTGCACTGTCCTGAAGAGAGTTGTTTCAAAATATGGCTCAAAACATTGTGAACACACCTGATTTGCAGGCATATGCATGTGCAGTGAGCCCCATTTTGAAACAAAAGTTTTTTCAGTACAGTGCAGCTTAAGTTTTATCAAGATTTCTGTAGAAGTACATCATGTTTCTACTGAAACTATTAAGCAGATTACATTTCTGCAGAGCATAAATGTAAATTTTTTTGGCAGAAATTCGCCACCTTAATTTTGAAAAGCATTTTCTGTAGAAATTTTGTATATATTTATTTTTCACATACATGTAATATAAAAATTTACACAAAATTTCATTAAAGTGTACAATTTAGACAACATTTCCTTCAACTGCAGAATATAACAGTTCAACATGCATAGTTAGAATTTAACCTGCATGAGACATTAATATTCCTAAATTAATAAATCGGTTTTGCTTCGCTGCAAAATTGACTACATGCAGTACTACATAAGGCTTGTAAATTATAAGAATACCAGAGCTATAGAATTGTATGTTGAATTGCAATTTCATTCATCAATTCAAAATAATGTGATTTTGTATGCATATATAATTAAAATTTATACATTCTGAATTTTGTAAAGTGGTGATGGAAATAAGAAATTTCTATGACAAAATGCTTTCATTTTAATTAAGTTCGAATTTCTAAGTTGAAATTCATTGATTTTGTTTGTTCTGGTACAGGTGTATACAGTGTATAGGCCTGTTTTGCATATGTTAGAGCCTTCATGCCTGTTCATTTAACAAATTTTAAGTTTTATATATGTGTTTTCTATTTTGTACATTTATGATGTCTATTTCTAAATAAATTTCCTAAACCTGTACATCTTGCTTATTCAAATTTATAGAAGCATACATTTTTCAAGTACCGTATGGACAGAATTACAGAAATTGAAATAATAAATTCAATTAAGCTTATAGTAATAAGCAATAATCTTTGGTGGATGTCAATAATACATTCAAGTTTACAACTCCACTTTTGTCAGAATATATTTATCGAAGAATGCTGAACAAGGAGCTGGCCAGTAAAATACTGCCAGTGAATATAACCAAATGATAAAGTAAGAAAATAAATCACATTCACTAATAAATTAACCCCAGATTGAAACTTATTATGCAATGTCTTCATAAATTCATAATGCAATTTTTGCCAAACATTTACATCCATCTACCCTTGTACCAACAATAAATGTGTTATACAACACTAATCCAGTTAATCCACCCATGAATTGGGACGACTATAACATATTTTCACCATTTCAGCCATCCAAGGCCAAGGTTTGTTATCTTTTCATTTCCAAAACTTATTCTTGTGTGTAAAATTTTAAAAATGCAACAAATTAAAAGTTGCATACTCATCACAAAATTTTAATTCAAAAATGTGGTGTATTATGGTGCATAATACAGCAAACCAAATATAACTGGAACATTTATTTCGCCTCAGTTTGTAATGCAACTTGTAATACAAGAGTGCTGGGCAGAGTTTTGTAGTAGGCCTACTTATCAATTTGCATAAATGAAGGATATGGCCCATGATTGCACAATTATGTTAAGTGCTATTATAATCTGGGACTAGGATATAATCATACGTAAACTATTTTTAATTAATCTTTAATAACTGCCTTAACTCACCTATTGTTGCAGCACCAGCCAATCCATTATAGGTTTACTAGGTCGAACGTCACAATTGTGATTGAATATTGGTTTTGGTTTCAGCACGCTGCACTTTGAAGATTAGGCCCTATAGCCATTTTGTAAATAATGAATCATTGATTATTCAAATTTTAACATGCAAGTTTAAAACTATAATTAGTTATTAACAAACTGTTTAAACATAAGAGCGAATTTCACAAGAAAGCTGATCTCAACACGCGTGCATACTAAATTCAAAATTGAATTTCAAACACTGGCAAGGAGGCTGGCGATCAACAACGCCACCTGAAGGCCAAAATATGCAATCAATTCCTATCTGAATGTTTAGAATCCGTTCATAAATTACGTTTGCAGTTAGATGGGTGGGTCATATGGCCAAATGTTGACGAAAGTTAACATAGGGGTGGGTGGGTCATAAAATTGAATTTATAAACGACGCTTATATCAAGGTCATTGTTTTAAATAACCAAATTTAAATTGACTAGGAAATTATTGTGGATTGCATAAAATGAACATTTAGGCCTAAGTTGGAGCAAATTTTAATAAATAATATTTATTTTCTGAAATGTATAGAATAGGTTTTCATATATGCAAATTTATTTGTTATCATCGTTTTGAAGTGGTATGTGAACAATTTGTTCCACTATTTGGTAGACAAAAATAATCGTTACGTATTAGATACATGATGACACTTTATAATTTCAAAAAATTTTTGTCATGTGACTGAACTGACTATAGGGTAGAATTAATTACCGGCATCTTGTAAACTTTGGTTTGAAGAATTAACTGATAGTAACTCATAAAAGATAAACACAAATTGTGGTAGCCAAATTTTTGCCAAATATTTACACCCTATACCAAGTCTAGCTTGAGCTTGTGAAAAGAGGAATTTTATTTTCCAAAGTTTAGTGATGCTTAGCAAGCCCGTAGCCAGAGTTGAAAGTTTAGGGGGGCATCCCAAATTTTTTGGGGGGCACTTATCATATTTAATTATGGTACTCATGGTTTTTTTTTGTAGAAAATTACAAAAACTATCAATAATGGCACCGCAGGCGAATTTCTGGCTTTAAAATACTTAAAAATGGGCTAAAAAATCACCAAAAGTGGGGGGAGGGGGGGGGGA
>JAQIXP010001465.1:0-18354 GCA_034700285.1 Proteroiulus fuscus | reverse complement strand
TGATAGTGGGATCACCCCCCTACCATATGGCATTCATTTGCTGCCTGTAGGGTACTGAGTTGAATTGAATTGAATTATTGGAAAGTAATTATAGTATCGTTATAATTTACTTCAATTTCTACATTTTCAGAAATTTGGGGAACTCGAAGGCAAAACTATTAATGAACTGAAAAAACTTGCGAGACGAGCCAATCAGTCTGTGCAGAATTTCACTCCAGTTGGAGCAGAAACTGTCCAACAAGTAGGTCATACATAGTGAAAGCTAAAAATGGGGCAAAACTTAAATTTGATGGTTGGGAAACTTACCACACTTATGAATGTCAGATAAATCCAGGATCCTCAATGAACTTTCCAACTTTTCCATTTATTTCAACTTACTAGATTTGCCATTGAATATTTTAGGTCCATCAACGTGCTCTTCTGTTCTTCCAAGAATTATGTCAGCAGTTAATAAAAACTGGCCAAGGCGCTACAGGTTCCAACGAGAAAGAAGCAAAACCAGAACTGGCACGCATTTTGCCCATAGGAATCAAGCGTAGACGACATAGCAGCCTATGCAATGAAGCATTAGTTCCCACCGAATCCAAAGATGATAAGAGTCCTACTTTCGTAGCCGCCAAAAAGCTAGAAATTCTTCACATGTTTAAGACAGATAATTCGGATGATTCGCCTCGTATTCCGGTCGGAAATTTTCCTGAAGATAGTACAAAAGCAGCCACAAAGGAACAATTGTGCGTCTACGTACCTTCCCGGTGCAAGCACAGGCGCCACAAGCCCAGTGAGAATGATACGCTCGACCGTCCTGTCATCCAAAGTTCCTCTCTTGTCAGCAATTCATTTCTGCCGTCGAGATGCAGCTACACACGTTCCAATTTCGTGGACAGTGACTGCCCCAATGTATCCCTCTTGCCTCTTCTGGAACAACGACTTTCGCGAATCTCCAGTGCCGATTCCGATCGGAAGGCTTCCATCGATAGTTCAAATGACGATCACGATTCGGCACTCAGCCCCGTCGCCAACGTGCTCGTCGTCAGTCACGGCGGGTTCTTGCGGGAAATGATGAGGCATTTTGTGGAGAATTTAGGATGCAGTTTACCCGGCGGGAAAGGTCAGGCCCTTCGACTCAGCCCAAATACCGGACTTTCCAAATTTACGGTTTCAGTCACGGATCTTAATGAAAAACCCAAAATCATTTGTTTACTCATTCACGACAAAGATCACTTAACCGAAAACGGGGTCTATTCTATAAACAGCAGCGTCCTTTAGAAACGTCTTTTCAATTGGCTTTGCCATTTACGTTAGGTCCATGGCATAAAAAAATCATTGCTATGGACTGGAATATACTGTATGAACTCAAAAGGTCCCTGGTTTTTAATATTTAATATTTTTATAGACAAGTAAAATAAATACATGCCGTTTGTTGTAATTTGCCCAGAAACTCTTAAGTTTTTTAAAAATTGAATTTAGCAAAATACATACCACATGGATATCTTTCGAGAGCATATCTAATGATTGTGGGATTTGCCTTCCTGCCATAGGGCAGCACTGGATAGCCTATCTATGCTGCAAGTAATAATTTGAAATGAATTGAAAGATGGCGATGCTCCCAAACTCAAACTGATTTACCATAATCTTGAACAAATAAAACTTGAGTTTTGTACAAATAGCAACAAACCACACATACTCACTTTTATTATTATTGGATATAGTACATTTTGAAATCCAGAGACCACCTGTTGAACATCCATTATTTCTCTAAGAACCAAGTTTGGATGAATCTGACTTGCTGTTTCATTTGAGCTTACAGATAATGTGACACTTTCTTGAGGTATGAGAGAGTAAAGTTTGTACAATTTGAAATTGTGCCGTAATTATTTTGAATTTCTTAAATAATTGATAAGGTACCCAACTAATTGCTCACCATTGGATGCAATTTGTCAAATACAATCACTGTATTCCCTACAGTAATGACAGTTTTTGTAATACTTATTTAAAATCAGAAATTTATGAAAATGGGCTCAACAAAAAAGATTTAACAATGTATATCAAGTGGCCTTTCTATTCTTACCTACGATAAGTGAAAACCAGTTAGAAATTTTCTTGGTCAGTAAGTTTTCATCTATTCAACTTGTTATACATATACATGTATGGCTATGCAGTTCATTAGATCTGTTTATGGTCTTGTTTGTTTGATTGATTTAATACTTGGCTTCATAATTAGAAATTTGTAAAATATCTATTTTCTAACATGTAATAATTATTTGGAGATAAAAGAGGTCATTAAGCCTGGCATCTAAATATACACTAACATTTGTAAATATTTTTAAATGGTTAGAGGTATTTTGTTTGTAAAAACTAACAATTTTGATGAAATAGAAAGAGCAATGTGTATATCACTGCAGAACCCTATTATATTTGAATAATAAATGGTGTTTATTTTGTAAAATGGTTTTGTAAAAATTCTTGAAAGCATAGGATTTAGTTTCTACTTACCATTTCCAATTGAGTAACAATTCTTGATTCAACAATTGTCTTCTTAATCAGTTTCTTGTTAAAAGTCTTGGCTTGGATGTCCAGTAATGTCCGGACTAACACCCAGTAAAGAACATATCTAAAAGCAAAAAATACATTCAAAAATAATTAAAAATATGCAAGTAAATTATTTTTTAAATATAATAACCATCTGTGCCAACTTGCATACAGAATTGTAGTGAATTATAGAGAACATGATTACCTGTTTGAATTTACCACGGATTGCATTTAGTGATTCCGCTAGCTTGGCATCCTCATTTGCAGCGTCTGGAAATGCAGCCACCATACTCTGAAGAGCTTCCAACGATTTTAAGCAACTATTAATTATAAATTTACAATAATTAATGTTTAATAAACAGGGCAATTAAACTTTTAATCTAGTTTATTAACTACATGTAAGAGTAAATAATGCTTGGTCAGCAATTACCAAGTCTCAAATTAAATTTAAAGAACAACAATATGGTGTAATTTTGATAAAGATAGGTCCTTAGTAAGAAAATAATTTTGCTCAACAAACCCCTAATTGCTGCCTTGACCAATTCGGCATGTTTATTGAGTCGATTTTTATAAATGGTTAAAAAATTAAGTACCCTGTACGACTTTTTATATATTCTAAGTTTACTGGTTATCAAGTGTCAATACGCATATACCAGCCTGTCAGTAAAACCAGTACTCTGTCAATTTGACTAAAGCCAAAAATAATTAAATAAATTTAAATCGATTGGTAAAATCAAACTGCCACAGTGATTTTAATATAATAATAAAACACACCGCTTAGACATCTGGGTTTTACTTGCCATCAGCATTACAGATTCCACAAAACCAGAGTAAAACGCAACCTGAAACAGAAAACAAAAAATGTTCTAGCTATTATAACTTGGACCAAGGGTCTTACATACGGTACCGGGTATACGCGCGTCTATGAAAAAATCCATAGAAGGGTCAATGGATTTGCAAATTTTAGGAACATTTTTGACAGAAAATGTCCCATTTCTCCTCAAATCTAAAAATTTATGTGCGTATATATACATATAATAAATATACATTATATACTCTGTCATATTATACTATGGTGAGATTGACTCGTGAGTATATAGACCAAGAGAGAGAATCGATCAACCTACCTCAGACCCAAACTGGCCCCCTTTTAAAACTCCCAATTCAAAACCTTCTTTCCAGCCTAATGTTAATCCAATCGCATGACCTTCACTATACCCTTTTTCAACAGACCTGCATACAAAAGAAAGTAAAGTAACTATGAAATTATTCAAATTTTGTCGCCACCTTGCATCTTACAGATCTTGGATAGGCCAAAGGTTGTTTTTGCACTGTTTTGCTGCTTAAAATTCTGTACAAACCTATTTTCCGCCAGGCATATATCATCAAACGCTTCATTGATATCTTTTTCCATTATCAATAACTTTTGTTACAACAAGATACTAATTATTTTGAGTTACACTAATTAAAACTGACAATACATGAAAAACCATGTAATCCCCTCCATGTGCGGAATGGGCTTCCATCCTAACCAACAAGAAAATTTAAAATCCTAACCAGCATGGACATAGTGTACTGTATTACAGGGTGTCTACCCGCATATCCCCACTCCAATTAATGCAACAAAAAAGTTTGTACTTAATTATTAAAAATAAAGTTTTCAGTAAACTACTACTACTACTACGGTATTAAAATCACATGTTTCCAAACCAAAACTTCAAACCTATATATCTTCAAACGTATCTACATTAGAAAATAATAAAAGTACATTTCAATAAAATTTAAAACCAGTTTTTTCTTTCTTTAGAAATTAAATCTGACATAGGTATATACAACAACCCTGCCAGTGATATACAACAACCCTCCCCACTGGCCTTGAATTTCCCCAAACGTCCTGCTTTAAAAAAAAAAGGAATTGTAAATTAGCTTAACATTCTTTAACCAATCAATGTGTATTGTGGTTGCGACGTTTCATACAAGTTGGCATATCTATCTAGGCCTATATGGTTTGATTTAACTATTTACAGTACGTCATACGAGTACTTTATTAAAACCAGTAATATTTTTGGTAAGTTTTGTAACTGTTAATATATTTTAAAGCCATGATAATTTTAATAAAATAAAATAAATTAGACCCTATATTTGAATAATTTTATGTCTGCAATTTTGTAAATCAATCAATCAATTCTTTACTAAATTACATAGTAATTAATATAACCTATCAATCTTTCAATTAAAATTCTAAACTTTACTTTAATAACAAGATATAAAATTGAAAAATTATTTAAAATGCCACACAATTTACAATTAATAGTGATTAAAAAGAAAAATTTAATATAAGTGTGCTAACTATGTGAATTGCTATGATAGCTTCTATAGAAATACAATGCAACTAAATTAAATATTTGCTTTTATTTTTGTGTTATATGATATCAACTAATGTGTCACTGAATTTCTATTACACTGTATTAACTATTATAGGCCTATAGTTCAAATAATAACTTCTAAAATTTATCAACCCTTATAAACCTATAGGCTACAGCAAAAAAATAAATTAAAACCCCATCGTGTATTATTGATCGTTTAGAAAATCTGATAAGAATTATCAGCGAGCATTTTAAATAATAGCAGATGGTGCTTTGAATTGGTACGATTGCTCTTAAATGTCATGATCTTTAATATTTATTCACATATAATACATACGGTACTAAGAGAAAATGTGAATAATGCATACAGGCCTACTATATTGCATAAGTACATAGTTATGAGGAACTATAAAGAGGAACTGCTGTTAAAATTCTGACTGTACCATACGTATATAACAGGATAATGCTAATTGCCACATCATATATTAATTACTATGCCAAACCTATCCCTAATTGACTCTTAAAAATGCTACAATTCTGATAACAGTTGTTCTGCTCGGATTTAAATAGATATTCAGTGTCACAATGGATACTACGGGTAATGGTAACAAGGACGAAGAGGATAGGATGAAGAAAGAGAGCAAATGGACTACTGTGGTGGACAAAGTGCGGGAGATGTCACCAAAAAGTGTCAAAATTGATGACAGCGATTGTAAATACGATCAGTGGAATCCGGAATTGTGCGTGAAGTTAATTAGCAACTTGAATTACTTGGGATTGAGAAAATGGCTTGAAAAGTGTAAAGACGAGGAACTTGCGGAATTTTTACAATATAATGGACTGGGAGCATTATTTGAATCTCTAGAAAAATTGAGTAATTCGGAAAATTCTATGGTAGAGGCCACGCTGCAACTGCAGTGCATTTCGTGTGTCCGTGTTGTACTGAACTCGAAATCCAAGGCAGGCCTCGATTATATTACGGAAAATAAGGAGTGCGCTTGGAAGTTAGTTAACGGTAAGACTTTTTGGGATATAAAGTAGTTTTCATTACAAATTATGAAAATTAATTAAAAAAGTATGTGTTACAATGATGTGATTTTTCCCAAAAATTTTTTACAGTTTATCTCAAGTTTGTTCCTATTTTTGGGATTCATAAATAAATTATACTATTAATTCCTAATTTGAATTTTTCACTAATTACTCTAGATTTACAATATTTGATTGTTCAGAACTTAAAAGAGTTCATACTGAACTTCCCAGACTTTCCCTGAAATATATGTTTTCCCAGTCTTGCCAAAATTTTAGTGATATGACACATGCACCTAACAATATCAGTTACAACACCAGTGAAAATTAAAATATTACAATATTATAAAACTAACTGAAATATTTAGAAAAAATAAAATTCAAAATGCAATTTTTATATTAATAAGGAATTTAACAAACTTATCAGTACAGTTTACCTGTAAATTAGAAAATTGTATTTATGCAGTAATATCTCGGTACATTTAAATGAATTTATTCCATTCCCATGATTTTCTTGGCTAATTTGGGATTTTTTATTAATTTAACTGTTCAAATTTCTCTTCCCTGCCCTTCCATGGAAGAGGAATTTGAACAGTTAAACTAGAAAAAATCCCAAATTAGCAAAATATTGTGGCAAAGCTTGCGATTTTGGAAGACATTTAAATATAAAATACTAAACAGGTGACCAAAAAATATATTACCGTACAAATTAATGTATTGTAATTTTTTAAGCTAAAATAGATCCCCCCCCCCCCCCCCCCACCCGTTTCTTATTTATTATGGGGTGTGCTGATATTTTTTTGTACGGCTATGAATATCAGCACACCAAAGGTTCTGGAACAAAATATTTAACGTCTATTGCTATTGCTAAGTGTTAATATTTTAGGGAGATAGCAAATTTATTATGAAATTCAAAAATCTTGCAATAATAACTTTTTATGGTTTTGCTGCATCTTTTAAATGTGATATTTTGTTTGTAGCTCTGGATACAAAAAGTACAGCTGTTAAGCGACAAGTACTTCTGTTACTAAGTGCACTATCCCTATATTCTGTAAAAGGACACCAAGCAGCTATCGATGCTTTAGAGAACTTCAAGGTATTACTAATCCCTTTTATTAAAAAAATATTCAGTATATCAATGTGCAATTTTAATAGGCCTCTATTATAAAGCCCTTATTTGTATTACTATCTCCAATTGAAACTTCCTTCATGAAATAAATTTAAAAATTTGAATTAATTCTCCAAGTTTGCAAAAAGATTGACTGTAAAATTATGAGCTAAATACTTACAATTTACTTATCAGGCAAGAAAAGGTTTCCGATATCGCTTCAGTGTAATCATAAATGAGCTAAAATCATCCGAGATGCTCGAGTATTCCTGCGAACTACTTGGTTTAGTGAACTGCCTAATTGTCCGCCCAGACGATTTACGGACCAAAATTCGCATTAGGAACGAATTTATAGGTAAGATAGCAGGTTTCTAGTTGCAATCAAGATGCAAAATAAATTGCATAATCATTGATAAATACCTAAATAAAGAGTGTGTGTGCAGTTAGCAGAATAATAATTAATCTTTACTGAATTTAAATACGTTTACGAATCAAGGACTGGGTTTCTTGGATATTCTCGATCAACTCATCAAAGAAAACCCTGAAGATTTACCATTACATACTCAGATCTATGCTTTTAATAGCCATAAGCAAAGTGATGAGAATTTACCCGAGTCTGAATTTGCAAACAGTGTAAATGCGAGCAGCTTATTTCAAAAAGTTCAAAATCGAGTAAGGCAACATCTATCACTAATGTTTCCTTTCAAATATTAGAAACGCAACTTATTAAAATTTTTTTGGTTAGTTTCGTGGTATTCCACAGGAGTACATGCTTTTGAACATCCTTGATAATCTGTCACGATTGGATCCTAACTTGCCAGAAAAGTGAGTTGAAAATAAACCAATCGAAATTTTTGTGTTTTTGAATCAAATGCAATTTGAAATATGCAGTCAAATTTTTTTTATGTATTATTTAAAATAATCTAATAGTGATTGGATATGGGAAGTTCTGGAAAAGGCATCAGGGGCAGCCAGTGAATCTACAGCAAATTTTCTTTTCAACAAACTAAACTTCATAAGTCATATTCAGGGAAATAAAGATGCATTCACGCAAACAATGACATGTGGTCTAGTGAACAAAAGTGCCGAAAAGCAAGTAAAGAAAGCGCAAAATGGAGATGTTAAAAGTGAGGAACAATATTGGGCTCAAGAATTGCAGCTCTACAATGCAGTAATACGCCGGTCTTTCTAGAATTCCACATTATTCCAATAAAAAATCTTGATTTTTGTAAATGCAATTTTACTGCACTTCTATTTCCTAAAACTTTTAGAATTCAACAGTACAACAAGTTTTCTCGTAATTTTTACTGCCTTGTAGAATTGCAATCTTTTTTCAAAATTTGGGATATAGAATCCCATAATAGAAATCGGTTCTCTTACCTAAATACAATCTTCTAGCATGTGATGCAGATTTAATTGTGTCATCGTCAGTGCCAGTGCTACAGCCGCCGCCGCCACCGATGCTTTTGTTATCTTCGACAGCAGCGGGAGTGAAAACACCACCACCACCACCACCACCACCACCTCCTCCTCCTCCTCCTCCACCTCCAACAGCACAAGGAACGAAAATGCCGCCGCCGCCTCCACCTGCATCACCTGTCACAGGAAAGATGCCACCTCCGCCGCCACCACCTCCAATGATGCCAGGCCAGGCAAAGGCTACGGAGGATGCACCAATAATGGCTGCCGAGGTTCATCGCAAACCTAGCCAGAAAATGAAACTATTAAATTGGAATGCAATTCCACAACACACAATCGGTACGATACTGCAAAAAATTATAATTTAAGTAATTTTAAAGGATTGATGAAAATCGATATTCTACATTAGGAAAATCTATTTGGGGGTCTCTGCGGCAGAGGGAAAAAGTTAATCAGAAATTGGACCATGAAAAAATGGAAGAACTGTTCTGCCGGAAGGAAGTTATTTCGACAGCCTTGTTGCCAAAGGAAAAGAACCAATCTACAAAAGTGGTGCCCATTTGTCCATTTTACTATTTTAATAATGCAATTTGTAATACTTATTAGTGATTTAAATTATTTTAAGCCCCGAGACTTTGGAACCCCAAAGAAGCTCCAGCTTTTGGGTGGCAACAAGCGTCTGGCCATAGATTTGTATCTCAGAGGTTTTAAAGAATCTCAAATTATCAGTGTTGGAAAAACTAATGAAAAATCTGCAGAAAAAATTATAGAAAAGGTTATTGCAAGTATTCAAGAAGGAAACAGAGAATTTTTTTCAGGAAAGTTGAATGGACTAATGCAGATATTACCAACGGAAGAAGAGGTATTAAAATAAAGCCTTATAAATTATTTATCTATCAGCAAGATCCATATCAATGCTTCAAATGTAACTTATTTTTAAAGATTGAAATAATTCAGAGTTACTCCGGGGATATAAATGAACTCGAAAATGCCGAGCAATTTTACGTAAAGCTGATAGAAGTCTCCGATTATAAACTACGCTTAAAATGCATGTCACTCGAAGAAGAATTTGTTCCATGCATTAAAGAATACGAAACTGCAATAACATTAATAGACATGGCAGCAAACAAACTCTTGACAGATGGAACGCTAGAAAATTTCTTATTGTTAATATTGGAGCATGGCAATTATCTAAATACTGTCAGTAATAGGTTAAACATTATTTTAAAATACTTGTAGTTGATAAAAAAAAATAAAATTTGGCAATTGTCCACATTTTTAGGGAAGCCGATTAGGTAATGCAGCCGGATTCAAGTTAAATTCGTTATCGACTATCTGGAAAATGAAATCCAACAATCCCTCAATTACCCTTATGCACTATTTGGTGGAAATCGCTGGGACAAAAACAGTTGAGGCGCTTTTGGAATTGCATTTGTGTGGTTTACAAAAAGCATCAGAGTAAGTGAAAAGTGGGAGGAAAGCAGTATTATTTCATATTTCAAAAATATTTATAATTCTCTCATTAATCAGAGTAAGTTTAGAAGAAATCACTCAAAAATTGGAAGAAATTAGTACATTTGTTTTAAAAATACGCACAAGTTTGCAAAATTCTACGCAAGACCTCATTGATAAGTACACAGGATTCGTAGAGGTAACTAACTATTTTCGATTATATCAAGATTTAGTGGTTAATACATGGTGCTTACACAATAATTTACTTCTTTGCATCCAAGGAAGTATCACGTGATTTGGAGACTGTGAAACAGCATCTGAACAACTTGAGACCAATTGAAAAGAAGCTTAGTCTGCATTTCTGTGAAGATGAAAAGCAATTCAAGTTGCAAAACTGCTTGGCAATTTTTAAAGAATTATGCATAGAAGTCGAGAAGGCTTCAAAGGTAATATTTGAAAATGATGAAAACGTTTAATTTTCACCGAAATATTAATTTTTTTAAAATTTGCTCGTAGGAAAACGTAATGCGTAAACAGAAGGAGGAAATGGTTAGTAAACTATAACAACTTGTAAAAGTAATAGTATACTACTTACTCTTTGTCTATAAAAACGAGCTTCCGATTTGTGCTTACAGGAACGCCAAATGAAGGCAGCGGCTGAAAAGAGAAAATTGGAAAATGAAAAAATGAAAGCTAGAAAACTTGGTAAAAGTAAGCATTACTTTTTTTCTATTATTTCATTTGAATTTTTTACAACTTGCCATTAAGTGTGGAATCTCACATTCAAAGGTGCAGTCGATTCAGGAGGTAGCATGGAAGATGGCATGATCGATAGGCTGATTTTCATTATTAATAGCGGATTGGATACAACGGGATTTAATCAAAGCAGGCGAAGCAGACATATCTAAAATTAACTTAAAATATTTTGAATTAAACCTACTTGAAAGCAAAGAAGTGCTTTAAATGCATAATATTTGAACCAAGACAATAATCCATTTGTACACGTTAGTTTGAAACACAATTCTTTGCATTTCATATGTGCCAAATAATTTGATATTTTGTACATTTATATTTTTTTATATATTTTTTTCAACTTATTCTAAAACGTGAAAATAAAAATATACTAAATATGTCATCAAATTTCTAGGTATTATTATTTTTAAAACTTCACACATATGCTTGATACACACTATTAAATTAAAAATGTTTAGTATTATGATAATCGTGGTTTTGCAAAACCAGTAATATAATTGCTTATTATTTCCTCACACAATACAGTTGTATTCTTCAGATTGTTTGTTATTATGCTAATGTCAAATGAGGATTCACCATTAGTTACTTTCCGAACAATAAATATCATAATAACTTATAATTAATTAAAAACATCAACTTAAGTTAATAATTTACGTTAACTTTAAAAATATTGTTATTTAACATAGCTGATGTGAAAATTAAAACAACTCATTTTAAATGCAAAATTAACAATAATATTAACAACAAATATTTGGTGGGTAGGTTAAAGCTAATTCAAAAAGCTATATTACACAACTTATACAATACTTTACAAAGCATGTGTAATATAATAACAAACAACTAATCGGTTTTATTCTGCTTACATTGTGTGCATTGTCATGCAATCACCTGAATAAATTTGTTGCGAGAGAATGCATTACTTTTGTGAACAAAAGAAAGGCAAAAATAAAACATTTGATTTTGCCAAATTTAAATGCATTAATTATCCATATATTTTAAGCTCTTGGTTATTCCTAAAAGCTGAATTGCTTGCCAAGTTTAAAAAGTCATGAATGAAAACTCCATTGCAAAATTTAATTATACTATCATATAATACTGTTTAAAAAGGTTGAATTTTTTTCAAAAAGAAGAGAAGCAAGAGTAGGCTACAATTTAGAGGCCAAAAGTAAAAGCATTTGTGAACGAAAATTTGGAAAAATGCCCTAGTAATTTTATTCTATAACAAAATGCAGTTATTGAAAATAGATCATGTTTTTAATACCCTGTAATATAGGATTGCCAAACCTTTCAATTAACAATGAGGCTTATTATGCACAATGGCTCAGTAAGGTATGAAAAAAGACACCAGAAAATTTGTGCTATTATATTAACAAATGGGTATTCTCATCCAAAAAAATCATGCTTTTGCTTTAAAATATAATATTATAACACGGATTGTCTCTTAATTTTATTAAGTAACATAGCCATATTTTGAAACCTACCAATTAATATTGCTTATATGGCTCCCAGTCAAAAAAAAGAGTAAATTTTCTAGCTTCCCTAAATTATTTTTGTATATTAAATTGCTTACTACAATGTTTTTGGAAATCTTTGCATTCAATTACATTTTTACGTTTTCAAACAAGTGTTTTGGAATAGTTAATGTCAGATCCTTCCCTTAACTCCTAAAAATTATTCTATTCCAGCAGTTTTATAAGTACCTTAATAAAATAAATTATAAATCTACTTATAAAGTAAACTGCAGCTTAGAGCCTGCCTTTATTATCATGCATATCAAATTTTGGCCATTCTCTTTAAACCGAAACCGACGAAACGGCATTTCAACTCCATTCAAATCGATGGAATCATACATTGCTATTTATTTATTAGGTGGGTTTCATTTTCTTCGCAAATATTGTCCTTTTTTTGGTACTTTCAAAACAAACATTTAAAATAAATTTGAGTGAGTAGAGGATTTCAGTCAAGGTAAAGGATAAACATTAAACTAAACAGTTGGCATCACCACTGATTATTTCTCCCCTTTTATATGCAACGTGTATATATTTATAGAAAAAGACCAAAGTAGCCTTAACAGCTTATACATACAGAACTTTTTATGAATGCTTTTGAGAGCAATTCTATGCACATAAATCTAAGCCCACAGCAGGATTTCTTCTATCAACTTTTCGTTGGCGTCATTTCCTTGAAAAGATCAAAATATAATATGAAAGCAACTAAGGATGTGGAAGACAAAGAGAGTATTAAGCCTGCACGGTTAAAGTGGAAGGAGTTTTAAGTATAGATATCCCACACAAATAATCTAGTCCAACGCTTCCACGAAAAAAACAACTATTTAAACAATAAATATTCAATAATTCAACATTTTCTAAAAAAGGATATATGCGTTGCCGAGTATTATGCCATCGAATTTACGTTTGTACATTTCCGTATGTTCCTGCAGGAGGTCGATACAGTTTTGGTAGAGCCATGAGCTGCAAGCTGTTAAATGCATACTTTTTCACACCTGCATTTTTTAATGCATTTTCTCGTCTAGTTCCCTCGCTGAAAAGTTAAATGCAAGCACATTATATAAAAGACCGTTTAAACACAAACTCAAGGAGAAAAAATTTTCTCGTTTTAGCCAATAAATCAAAGAGAAATACCATCTCATGCACTCTAAAGCCCGAAAAAACTCTGGTTCAGCAAGATCGAATTGTTCTCGGAGTATTATGCATTGTTCCAACGTCGCTGACATAGATGTTCTATCCTTAGCACTTTTACAACTGGTATAACGCAGTCCACCCAAAAGACGACATACCTAAAGCCCCCCAAAAAACATTTAGGAAGCCACAAAAATACTGCACGACTTTAAAAACATTATGAACAGGTACCTTAGAAGCCAAGTGAAGAATTTCTACATTTTTTCCTTTCTTTGAGTGAACCTGCACCTTCAGATGATCAAGAATTTCAGGGATAACCGTCACTAAAGAATCGCAGGCCAAATGCCCTACACATTTATAATATATTATTAGAATTATGTTCATCAGTGATCATCATACTTTACTTATTTAGTTATTGTTAATTTTTAAAAATAATTTTCCGACATTTTACGCTAGACAAGTAAATAAAACTTATGTTCTTACGGCTTGCCCTTTCTGCAGTAATCGGAACTTGTCGATATCTGCCATAAAATTCGTTCAACCTTTCCAGACCATCACTGTTTATTTTATCTTGAAGGGACATATCACCAAACCTAGCAACAGCAAACAAAATAGTAACAATGTAATAAAAAATAGTAATAATAATGTTTTCTGATATTTGTGAGAAATGAAATATTAGTGACATCTCCAATTTTCAAGTAAAAGCACTAGCAATGACCTCAAAATACTCACCCTATTTGCAAATTAATTTAAATAATAAGAAATTGATGGCAAAATGTGAGAAAAATTAACAACTAAAATTAATGCTCTGTGCAAATAGGAAGCTTATATTAGTAGTAGATCTGCATTCAAACATAGCAGACAATGGTTTAACAAGCAACTCTTTAGCCAAATGATATACGTAAGTGCACCAATACATTTATCCATTGCCACCCTTACAAAACAATCTAGATTATTTGAATAATAATAATAATAAAAAATTATTTACGTAGCCAGTCTATTTGGTTCAAAAATCGTGATTTTTGAAACACAAATCGAAATTTTCATGAAACTGATTGTCAAAATTGTGGTTTTTAAATTCATAATATTTAGAACGAAAATCAAAATTTCATGAAATCTTGAGTTTAGAGCCTGTTTCTGATGTAAAAAAATATGAATTTTTCAGAAATCATGATTCCAAATATCAAAATTTTAGGTCAAATAATTTTGATTCCAAGAAAAGAAATCTAGCTTACTTTCTGTAAATACATAATATTATTAGCTAACTATTAACCTAAGCTATAAACTCCATGTACCAAAATATAAAGCAGAAATTGATATTACAAATTACTTAATAAAGTTATAAAGTTTGGCTTCCAAACTATTCATTGTTTTAAAAATGTTGAAGGAGGTAATAATGGATTTCTTGGCATCTTAAATATAATGTAAGCTTTGCCGCTGAAATACTATTCTCGAAGTGAATAGTAAAAATACAAGTTTCCATGGATACGAAAGAATCATTCATTACATCTTAGCAAATATTATCTACTTTTTTCACGACTGCAACTTAATTAGTATGATTACAAATATTATTTAATTTAAGTAACTGATAATTCTGATCCTGCGTACGGTATCTGATTACTAAATATATATGTAGATTTAAGGATAAGTTTGTAGAATTTCACGCTTAAAAGTGAAAGCGTTTAATGATAAATTCCTCTAGATTAATGCAAATAGAGAAGAACTGCAACTTCTGTGTGAGACAGAAATAGGCATAAACGTAGTACCAATACAAAATTGAAAATAATGGAGCTACTCTTTGGAAAGCTAGGAAAAGATCGATATAATAACAGGCAATACAATACATTGCTATGACATAAAAGCAGCTATTTTCCAAATATTAATCCAGATACAAATCATGACCAGAAATACAAACAAGCAGGCAAACAACCAACCAATAGCTCTTACAGAAAAATCGGAAAAGGCATTAACTTGCATGTATATTTCCCATCAAGTAAAACCTTTGTAAGTTTATAGACTACAAAAAAGAGTGCCACGTTCCCAGGCCAGGAACAAAAATAATGGAAAATAAAATTAAAATACCCATGTAGTGGATATGTTCAATTACCTGTTAGGATTAGGGGCTGCGCTGTACATGCAAGCTATGCTCTTCCTGAAAATAAAGCCACAGGCAAGGCATGTAATACTTTTCTGAATGGTCTAAGTCATTCAAAAATATAACGTAGCTGCTACCCACTAATGATATCCTTATAAGCAGTCAAAGCAAGCTATGCCGTAAAATATAAAAATTTAAATTCAGCTAAAAATTATTGTCTACATAAAAGAAATTAATATATACTATTAAAAGCTTTTTTTCCAAAAATAATACTGAAAAACAGATTTACAACATGGCACATCTGCGCATAATTTCACATCAGTAGCAAAAAAAAAGCAAAGCATCGAGTGCTTAACACAATATCATGAATGGGTCTTAGGTACTAATACATAACATCAAATCGTGTTTACAAACAAAACTAATAGCATTGATTGACATAATTAATTAATTAGGGAGGGGTGGTTGTATGAATGAATATACCTACGTAAATTTATTCAAGTTGCTGCAAGTAGGCAACCAAGTATAAGCTATTTTAAACTAAATAAATGTATTTAAACTAAAGTGAAAAATTCCATAGTCTATTCTTCCATCTAGTATAATACATAAGGAAGAATAAATGCATTTTCTAAAGGCTACATGAATACACCCGACCCTTAACTAAATATATTATGACAATAAATGCTAATGAGGTTTCCTGGACACAGTTACACACATACATCAGTGATTACCTGGCTGATAGAGGTACACTGTGCATGCAAGAAGGGCTACAGCTTTCCCTGAAAACAAATAAATTGGGACTAGTACGTTTTCTTAAGAACATTTATGAAAAAAAAATCAGGTCATAACGCAACACTACTCAGTGCAAAAGTGCTACCTCGTAAATCAAACCACAAACACACATTTCATGCAGATATTCCTATTTCTCAAGACATAACTCCATTTACCGTAACAAAACTATGGCTTCACAAACAACATACGATGGTAAATAAGTGCAACAAGAGACAACCTTTGAGTATGAAAAATAAGACCAAGGAAAATATGTGAGAAATACTAGAACCAATGAAAATAAAAGCACGCGTAGGAACAAGTTTGTCAAAGAAAATAAAAGCTCATCAAAAGTTAAGCGCAGCTAAGATGACCTAGCAATCTTTAGCACTATTAGGAACAATTACATAACTACATAAGTGATAAAAAAAAAGCACTGGTAACACCAGGATAAACGTGGTAAATAACAGGTCCATGCATTATTTTAGTGAGAGACAAAGTGAATTAAGGTTAGGGACATAAGCCTGATTCCGGAAGACAGTTCTTATCTTGGCATGAAATAATTTCACCTGACAAGAAGCATTCAATGGTTAATTAAACATTTAATGAAACGCACTTCATCAAGATTGTAATAGACATAGGAATTAAATTTTGCATAAGACTTCTTACCATGCAATATGCTGGAAACATGCTATACTCCTCACAGGCATATCAATATTAATAAAAAAACGAATAAAATTTTCTCCCTTACCGTTCGGCTATTGATGCTTGCTCATTGATGCCAACATTAAAGAATGCAGGAGTGACGTGAAAGCTAAAACCCTTGGAGCATTCGGTTGGCAGAAGGTTCATGACAGTATCAGGTACAGGAATGGTAACTGTCATAAGCAGCCTAAACAAACATAATTTTTTTTTTAAATAATAGTGAGCCAATCTTTCAAATTATTTCCTACCCTTAACTTTATTTCATTTTAGAGGGAGATTGTCTATAAATAATGTAAGGTACGTGAAATGGTGGCAAGGGGTAGAGGAAAAAAACTTCACAAAATCCTACAATGAGGGAGAGGCGATACCCTTAGCAGTACTTATAATTTCCTTGTTAAATTGAATTCCTTATAATTTTGAGCTATTATTTAAAAAGCTTGTTCTATTGTATTATAGAACATAAAAAGGGACCAATAATAAGCATCCATTCTAGCAGAAATAGTTGTGAAGTCCACTAACCTGCCTCCTTCTACTGTTGGCAAAATGGGACAGCTGGAATCTGCGGCCTGAACAATTTTAAATGTAACCTTGCTGATGTCATCGATGGCTACTATCATGTCCTCCAACATTCCCATTTCGTCTCCGTGGCAACTGAGAAGCCCCTCGAACTGGGCTAAGATGCCCACTTTGCTCATCCGTAATAAATATGTGGCATCGAGTCGGTGGTCCCACAGTTTGGTCATAACTCCAACAGTAACGGATGTTAGCTGAAAAACGTCAATAAAGAAAGAAAGGAAACTTTTTAATATTAGCCAGCCATACGTCCATTTATGCTCTACGCCACTGAATTTATCCATTTCACAATATTTTTCGTTGAATAAAACTGACTTACAGCATGAATAAAAACAACGTCTCTCCTATGTTGAACCGATCTTTGCTGAGCTGCCAATTGAAGCGGTTCCTACAAGAAATAATTGTCATAGTAATATTTCTTAAAATTTGTGAAAACACGAATACTAATTAATAATATATTACCATTAATAAATAAATAATGTGTGCCAAATTAGCTGTCCTTAAAAGGCAACTTAGAGCTTGACTCAATTTACGTATGCTAGGCGCTAATTTATCCGCCCAATTTAGCTGTTCCACGTTTTCAATACAATTAGCATTTTGAACTTTCTCGTCATTGGACGAACTTCGGCATAAGCTCTTTACTTTACTGGACATGCACATGATGCTGGCCTCTATGTTCAATTGTGTTAAATCCTGCAAAGTGTCACATGAATTCATAATAAGAATGACTGCAATTGCATGTATTCGTTTAAAGGAAAAATCACACCTCATGATAACATATTTTCATTCAATTTCAATTCAACTCAGTACCCTACAGGCAGCAAATGAATGCCATATGGTAGGGGGGTCAGGAGAATTCTCCTATGTCAGCTGAGATTTTAAACATCATTGTTAAATTGAATTTCTAACAGTTTAATACTATCT
>JAQIXP010001464.1:0-18369 GCA_034700285.1 Proteroiulus fuscus | reverse complement strand
AAAATGTTCCAAAATTTTTGGCCATAGGCAAAAATTAAAAAAGTTTCTATACATTATTGAATTAAATTAACACTCAATAGTGCCGCAGACGATTTTTTTTGGATCAAAACCACTCAAAAATGGGCAAAAAATCCCCAAAATTGCATATTTCCCCATATTTTCTAGTTTGATTTTGAACATTTTTTTTGGGAGGGGGGGAAGGGGGGGGGAAACCATGACCCTCGTGACCCCCCCTGGATCCTCGCCTGATTCGGTTATTGTCAAAATGTGTTTTTTAAAAGTACCTAAGACAACCAAAACAAAAGTTGGAAGTAAAATATTCATTTCTGAGGAAAAAAATGATACCGTAAATCGTTAATGCATGTATAACATCTCTGTCTTACAAAATTATCAATACTTTTCACGCCAGGGTAATTGAATTGAAGGTTATTTTATACAATTAAAATTAAATATCTGCCTTCTGCTCTTAGAGGATTGCGGTTGTTTTGTTTAAGAAAATTTAATTTTGTATCTTATACACGAAGTTTGCACCGAGGTTATGAGTCACACTACATGAAATGTTACCGGTATTTTAAATTGCTCCCATTCCGAGCATGATTTTGTAAATTCTCCAACATTTTACTCTTAAATCCTTACCACTCATCATAAATGGAGCTAAGTAATTACAGTTTCTTGTAAAAGGTAGTTAAATGAACCAATGTTTTGAAAGGATTTGCAAATTTGTCGAATGAAAGCGTAAAATGTTCTGTTTTAAGTCATTCAATTTACAATTTTTAACAGCCTGATTTTTAACGCCAGATTTAACAGTCTGGACGTTTTGGTAACAAAGTTAGTGGCAAAAACTTGCCATATGTGAATGTGAATACCCTTTTGATAAAAAATTTGTCCAAAAATATTTTTTATTAACAATCATGACGTACTTCATTCCAGTTGTACTTGACTCAAATATGAATTTCATTCAATTTTTTGGGACTGATTCTGGGATATTAGTTTCTTTCATTTTTATAAAAATCCAAGTCCTTGACGAAATTGAATTAGTATGACTTAGTTTCCACTTTTTTAATTTTAAACAAAAAAATTGGAAATTTTTAATAGAAAACCGGATTTATAATAAATTTTTTAACTATTTACATTTGATGAATGAGATTTCGTTTATAAACTTCAACTAACTTAGAAAACTATAAATGAAACTTCGAATTCTAAGGGCTGATGATACGTTTCTGAGGAACATTGCCAAGTTACGTTTTACAATTCAGCTTGCCCAATTTATTTATCCTGATTTATTGTCGAAGATAATTTGAAATTTTTTCCCCCTGACATTCCAGGTTAAAAAAAAATTCCTAGCATGATAGCTATTTGTTAATAACTCCTAAATTTATCCATATTTTATGATTTTCTAAAGAAAATATTTACTTTTCAGCTTATCACACTTGAAAGCCCAAACGCCAGATATCTCGGGTGTGGGACTCGTAAGATAAATGGCAACATAATGTAAACCTACGTCCAATTCAATAAGAGTACAGGGAGAAAAGTGCAATGGTGCAAGTAAAATCTTTTTGTACATAATTCTTGGCAAGAAAAAAAAAACTCAATAGCCTAGAAGCGTAAGTGTTGGATGAGTCGTTGCATGTAGAGCACGAAGACAACATCTAGCGACAGAAACCACTTTGCTTTTTTTTTGTACTAGCCACTCTGTGTGCTACAAAAACAGCAGATGCAAAAAAATATATATATATATTTCCTTAAGACACCGCACGCTGGTTTCTCCAATTATTTTCATGGCACGATTGTTTCCCCCTCCAGGCACGAGGCCCGCATCATTGCATCACATCACAAAACCACGTTTGATGAGTTTCGCTTTCGGCAAACGCTCCAAAGCTGCGTTTATTGGCAAGAGGAACTTTAGTACCGGCTGCCATCATGGCAAATGCCCATTTACGCAACTACGCAACTTCTTAGACCCGATTGGCGAGGCCCTAGGGACATTGGGAACGAAAGAACCGTGGTGCGAGGAAGACGACACTCTCCGTTCGACCGAATTGTGACGTACTTACGTTGCGAGCTGGCTCGTCGTGCAGTTGGGTTTCACGCGTGAATGCCAGCGGAGGCCGTTCAAGTATAATTCACGGTTAACTTCTTACGAACTCGTTTTCCACTGCCTTCTTCGAGCAAGTAAGTCAAATCGATGGGCTGCTTTCCAGGAATGTTTGCCAACAGCCGGAGTAGGATGTTGTTCAGCTCCTGCTTCTGTTTTTGCCTCTAAAATATGAATGCAAATGTATCACAAACTTGAATTAGCAGAATTGTGAATTAGCAGATTCCTTTATAGAAGCAAAAGGGCAACATTTGTGTGGTAAATGGAAAAGACATAAAAAAAAGTACTTCCGTACCCTAAGAGCCAAACTTTCATCCTTCACGCGCGCAAGGGGAATCTCCTCTTCCGAGTCAGTGATTTTTTCTTTGTTAAATGGACAACGGTTTCCTCTTCCATTCGTTTCATCTCTGCCACTCTTGTCCAATGGGACACCCTTTTTCTTATACACTACAGGAACTGTGTGTGGCTAAGATACATATCAAATAACGTAATTTATTAAAAACAAGGGAAATAGGGACAATTTTAATTTTCTCCATTTGCTCCTTTGGGCAACAACAATTGCCAGGTATAAACTGCAACTTACAGTGTAAGTCCTCTTTGGTGTTAATCTTTTCTCGTAGACATCAAATGCATAAGACTTCGTACACAAAGGATATCTAAGTGTAATAGAAATTATAGTATTTCAACAATGGACTATTCAAAAAGCATTTAACAAGACAGGGAACTCATACACTTATAGTAATTGCAAGTGAAATAAAAGCTTTTTTGGATTTACTTTGACTTGGAGCTTTTGTAGAACAAGTGGGCAGTTTTATCAAGCCGATATTCGCAGATGTATAAATCCACGTGATCAAACCCCTTCGGGCGACCCTTGCAGTATGAGGTGAGATCCATGACGCAACACTGCCTGACGATGCTGTTCAAGGAAACGATGTCGTATAGTGGAATACGGAACACCTATTGATAAGTATTAATGATGGTTAGCAACCATTTGGCCCCAATCATAATCCATTTAAAAATATGGTCTCAATATCACGTGACTTACTTCATTCGGAAAGAATTTCCTAGAGGGTTCATGGTATGTCTCATGAGGGCGCAAGTAGTGGTGACCAAATACATATGGTTCGTTCCTTGAAGAAATCACGGATAACATTAAGTTATTTATACAACTAAATGTTAGTTAAAACATTTATTTAAACAAATACTTTCAGGAGTTCCTGAAAGCCAATAACTCCTTGAATAGTGGACGGATATTAAAAATTTGGAACTTACTTCTCATCTTTCCACAATCGTTCTATCCTGAAAATGTCATAGTCCAGCAAAATCGAATGTTCAGCATTTCCAGCCTCCTTGGGTACAGCCTCATTTTCCAGTAAGCGTCTATTTGGGCTTGAAGACTCGTTTTTAGCTAAGTAGACACAGTCGCCTAGTGACATAAAATCAGAAAGTTAATGGGCAATTTATTGTCTCGAACTCCTTAATCGATTACAATTCGTAATTTACAACACCTTGCTTGATCTGCAAGCTTCCATGTAGTAGTGTAATATAATAAGTTAAGCCAGGCTTGGCGTAATGAGGCTGAGGAATAATAGGAATCTCCCGATTCACCTCCCTTGGATTGCACTGCTCGCATAAATAATTTTCAACGTTGCCGTCCACTCCGACGCAGTCGCAATGTTGCCAAACCTGACATTACAAAGAAGACAACGTGACGCATTAGAAAATGAATTGCGAGGAAGTTTCTTATATTTCAAGGTCATTTGGATTGCAATTAACAAAATTTAAAAGTACAAATATTAAGCTCACCAGGCACTTTTCACACTGTATCATCAATCCTTCGTCTCTGAAAATGCCACAAATACAGTGGATCACTTCTTCTTCTTCATCTGCATTTGAATCTGAAAAAAATCCAAATTGAATTCCACTGCACGACATTTTTAACAATTTCGAGAACGTTGCAACAAGAAAATGCACAAAGGTGTTGGTGAGATAGAATTTTACGGGCGACGCAACTAAGGAAACATTGAATGCACAACTGCCGACGACATAGTTCAAAGTCTGCAGGCCATGATTAAAGGAAGGGAAGAACAAGAACATCTGATAGGAAGGAAGGAAGGAAATCAAGGAATGCGGCCCCAGCATTCGCCTGGTGGGAATAAGGAAAACCCGGAAAACATAGCCAAGGCAATAGACCGAGGGGCAGACGAAAATGTTAACCACTCAGCCAACCCAGCTCAATAAATGCACAAAGGCAAAAGCCCACCTTCTACTGTTTCTCCAAGAACGAATGCCGATGGAAGACTTTCCCCTAAAATGTCTTCAAGCTGTGATATGGCATCAGCTTTGGAGGCATGGTAGACTTTCCTCAGACGAGCTACAGAATGGCCAATTTCAGATGTTCTACCATAATATTTCTGCACGAAAAAGATAAACAATTGTTCTAAAATATTAACAATCCACAATCAATTATTGATTCAAGACAAAGCTTAGCTCAATGTACCTCGGCATTCATGAACAACCGACAAAAGTCCTTTTCAAAATCTTGTACGGCTTTATAATGCCCACTTAGGATATTATTTTGTATTGTCGTCAGATCGATGGGTTGGGCAACCTTCTGATAATAATTGGAATTTCTATAAGATAAAAGATGACTACATTTTGAATAAAATACTCAAAAGTTGGGTCTCCCCTACACAATTTAAAAATGATACATGCACATCTAGACTCCCATTTTTGGTAAGAAGTTACCTTTTCTTGGAAGGTAAGCTCATTAGAGGGCTAGCCAATGCAATTCCCTGATCACCTGCAAATAAATGGATGGAGTAACGTCAATACAATTATGCACAAGAGCATTTCACTGTAAATGCGGATATAAGTTAAAAAGGTGACGGACCTTTTGATGAAATCACAGCCGTACAGATATCTTTGAAGATTTGAGCGAGTTTAGCAGTTCGCGTCAATTCAGTGTTTTCTTCTGCTTTCGCCAACCGCCTGTACAAAATTTTGGCAAATTAAGAAAAAAAAAATCATTTGTATGCCAGAGACTAACATCAAAAAGGAATTGTTAGGAATTCAATTTAACAATTATGTTTATGTCACTACTGACATGGGATGATGCTGATGATAAAACTAATATTCTGTAGCTGTCAATTCAATTTTAGGATGCAGAAAAATCTTTGAACTTCACTTTAGTTATACATTTTGGTATTACCAAATAAAACTATGGATTTTGTAGGCACTGCACAAAATAGGGTCCATATTCTTGGATATACCCTATGTATTTTATGGGCATTATGTTGGGCATTATCAAAAGAATCAACCATCTAAAAACAAATGATTTACCTTGTCTTCACAGATCTTGACGTTTTTAATGCCGTAAATTGGGTCATAAACACGTCCTCTGTAAAAAATAAAACATAGATACATTTAAATTACAACTTCTCGTAAGTACCCCTATGAGAATAAAACTATATCAAAAATCTCTCAGTAGGCCCTATTAACTAATATCCATTAAAATTAACGTGTTTTTTTTTTTTTAAATTGCTTACATGTATCATTGAAATCTTATAATTTTGTTTATAAAATAATTATTGATTGATTAATACTTTATTTTTAGGGTTTCGTTCCCCTGTAAATTCCTTACAAGCTTATTAACAAATACCATCTTCTACATGATGCTAACAATAAATGTATTAGTACATTAAAATTCTGGCATTAAAATTACTCATACGGATTGATTTATAACTAGTTTGTTTCAGCTAAATTTACGTTAAAGAAAAAAATGGTATGCATAATGTTCATGGTAGAATAGCTACAACATTTTTTTTTTGTTTTTGAATTATTTCACAAATGATTAGTTACACACTTTACTGAGGACTTCACGAATGACTTTTGAAACATTTAAAAGGCCGAGCAATGCATAATCAAAATACAAATCCATGAAAACAGCAGAACAACTAGCAAGCACTCACCTTGTTTATTACTAGTAGTGGGGATATTCTGTCGCAAGTACAGATTATCATTTTTCATAGCCTGTTGTTTTAATCTCTCCCTAATTCGTTTCACTTTTTCAAGATTTCTAAGAAGGAAGCAGTGGTGTTTCTGTGCAAAGCAGCGCTGCTGATGGGACATTGGCTTTACCGAGACGCAAAAGTGGCGTATGCTCGTGTTCCCATCGGCCCTTCCTCGTCGCAAATTAGTCCTACTTTTACGCCCTTCTTTCCTAGGTCGTCCCACCGGCCTCTTCTCGCGGGAGTCGGTCTTATCCTTTTGATGTCCGTTCAAGCGCTGTGTTTTCCCACCAATGACTCCGCGGCACTTGGAACTGCCGCACTTGCAGATCTGTTGTTTCTCCAGATTGAATGCACAAAAGTTGTAGTCGTAGCACAATTCCGTTTTAGGCGAAATGTCACAGAGGGCGAAGAGTCCAATCCGAAATACGCCATTCACCGACCACTTCTGCATCTCACAGTTAGGATCACAAGAATGGTTGACGAAGCGGCCTTCGGCTCCCATTCGATACCCGTCGATAACCATGCCTCCATCCAGGTTCAGACAATAGTGGTGTTTATCGTTAATGTACCGTTCGGCCATGCGTTGCCGGAACTCTTGTTCGCTAACGACCTCTCCGATGTATTCCAAAATGAATTCCCCTAGTAATATAAGCATACAAATGATTTTGAGGCGAGCAATTAAGTGCAGAATTGCAAATTTCACGCCACTAATTTAAAGGCAAATTGTTCAAAGAAGTTAAAAAACGCAGCTCAGAAAGGATAGAAAATCTTTTTAAAAATTATAATAACAAAATAAAGCTATATTAATACTAACTGTTAAAAACATTAACACTTTTCAAATTAAAATTAACAAATTGTACGAATATATAAATAGTACAAAGAGTAGAAAAATCCATTACCTTGCTTAATAGTACTCAAAGTTCGAACCCCATATCCTTTTTCTCCCGTGGGAAACCTCTCGAGTGCAGAAGCCCAATCGTGCCTTTGTATCCTCTGGTTAGTGCAAAGGTCTCCACAGGGACACAATTGCACAGAGCACTCGGTAAACATCATTCTATAAAGTTACTTTGCATTATTAATTCGTTCCCATTGTTAACGGAGTAATAGAAAGTATAAAGAAAACATTTGATGTTAGCATAATTACTAACAAAAGCAGTACATATATCATAATAAGCTGGTTTCTGGCAAAATAAAAAAAATGTGAGAAAACACTTGCCTATTCAAACAATCTTCACCGCAGGCTTTTTCTTTTAAATCCTTGGGCCTCGTACAATTGCAGCTTTGGGCATCGTAACAACAAACAGGCTTGGCATCTACATAAACATCTATAAAAAGTGTTTATCATTAAGGTATGACTTATTTTAAAAGAGGAAACTTGGTATACTTCTATACACTAATGTGTAATGAATAATAAAAAACAGAAGCTCAAAATAACGAGCAATTTTATATTATTTTGTAATGGAGGCTTAGGTTCTTTCTCGAGTGTCAAAAGTGTCAAAACAAAATAAAGCCTATATCTCACTTGTGCGGACTTTCTTGTAGTTCTGAGATGGATCGTCCCGAGGAAATAACTGAAAATAAAATGACTAATAAATACCATAACAAATTCCCCAAATCTTGCAATATATACAGCACTGCTTTTTGCTCTATACTTTTTTATGCTTATGTAGCCACCAGATGTCGTATGGTAGCTGAAAATCCATTCGCTTTTCTCGCAAATGTTTGCCGATGTGAATGGGAGCGGGCAGGAGGCCGTGCTCGTGCTCGCCAACCACATACTGCGTCCGTTCACGGAGTCTGATAAGTTCCCCATTTTTTCGCTTTGGTCTGAAAACAAGTTTGAAATTATTTACGTAAGATCTCCGAGCAGTGCACTACCCTCAGGACTGGGTTTGAATACACTGTAGAAATACACTTACTCGTCTTCTTTAAAATTGGATGAAAAAAGTCCTGCTTTCAGATACTTCTTTTTCGGTGGCCTGGTTTGTTTTGTAGGTAGTTCATCCTCTTCTTCCAATAAGTCCTCAGTAACTGACAAAGGTTCAACGTGCGATACATCTTCTCCTTCACTCGTACTGAAAAATTAAAAATGGAAACTTCAGAACAACCAAGCATGAATGTGCAATTGCAAAAAAAAAAAATAAAAAAGCCTACAAAGTAAAAAAATACTTACTTGGAATCCTCGTCTAAATCTTCTGAAATGCTCAAAATGCTCATATCGTCATGATCGTTGACGGACCTTTTCCTCCTGTTTACCCGTCCATATTCCTGAGACTCTAGAGAAATGCCCTGCAATAAGTTATCACTGTCGTCCGCCTGATCCTCTAGGCAACAATCAGATCTATCATCGCATTTTGCCTCATCCGTGTTGCTCCGCTCATCATTCAATTCATTCCTCATGGCGGCATGAATCACCGTTTCAATGGCGTCGCATATTGAATCCACTGATATATCACACGTCGATTCTTTGGTTGGTGCAACACTGACTGATGGTATGTCTAATTTTGATACACTGTCCTGCTGTGGAGGAAGGCGATCCTCCGACGACTGAGCACACACCTTCTTCTCATTTTCTTGTGAAACTGGTACAATTTTTTTCACAACTTTTCTGCGCTTGGGTTTAACAAAACCAGTTTTATTGGTCATTTTCCGTTTCCTGGGCTTACGTTTCACCACAGCTGGGATGGAGGCTCCCGTGCTTGGCGGTATTTCTGAGGCTAAAAGTTTCTGAACGTGGACACGAACTTCTCTCAGCACTCTGCGTTTCTTACATCGTAATGCCCCACCAATGCCACTGCAGGCATCGCCGCTGTTTTGCACAGCAATATCACAGATTTCAAAGCCGACCGACGCCTTAATGACTGGACCGCAATCTTCGCCGCTGTCAAGCTTACTTGCCACATCAGGCGCTCTAGAGATTCTAAGGTCCGAGCAAGCACTCTGATCGAGTGATGGGTCACCACTTTTGCCGCCTAATACTTTCTCACATGGCAATTTGGCGTTGAGAGATTCGTCTCCACATTTCCGAGCACTGGAGGTACCACTGCCATTGGTTGTCAGTTCGACCAAGTTTAAGGCAGCTGCACTCACGACCGATGAATCGGAAGCTGGTCGTGATGCTGTGCCTACCAACAAAGAGGATGGCTTATCCATGATTTTCATGGCGGCCAGCTGTGGAACTGGCGCGGCCAGAGAACCAGATGCGGCAGTAGCAGCATCCAACCTGTGACGCTTTTTGGGAACGAGTGACGCGTTACATTTCACGGCGGTCACGCTAGCCGATGACGTGGTGATTCCCACACCTTGAGTTGTAGCCTGCTTCTCTTTCTCGTTTAGGGAGTACCTGGTGATACACGCCTCGATGGCGTCATCTATTGAATTTCTACGCACGTGTCCCGTAGCATCACTGGCCGAATACTTAGTTATGCACAATTCGATTGCTTCGGCCACCGTGTCAACTCGCACCGGTTCTACCAGTGGAAGCGTCGTTGTGGCGGCGGCTGCGGCCTCACTAATATGTCTGTGCCGCTTTTTAAGGGGCAACCTCTGTTCATTGCTCGAGTCGGTTTTCTCCCGTCCTTTTGGCACGTCAATTTCGACAGCCACGACCTTCTTCTTGATCCGTCTTTTAGGTTTCTCGGGTTCGGCATTACCGCCCACAGAAGGGGGAAGTTCCTTCTCGACCGTCTTCTTTTCAACCGGTTTCTTTCGTTTTAATACCCTTTTCACCTGAAAAATAGTAGGTAGCAACGGTTCTCCAGGTTTGGCAATAGGTAGTACAAGCCCTTTTGTTATGGTGCACGACTTCATTTTCTGGACCACACCGTCAATGTCAATAACAAAGGAATGCTTCAACTTGCTTTTGGATTTGGAATACAAATGTTTCAAAGAACGTTTCCTTTCTTTGCTTGAACGCCTGCGATTGTCCCTCCCAGAAATGCTACCAGTGCTAGAAGTCAATATTCTGGGCGAGTTCAACTGTAACGTCCGGCCTCTTTCCGGATCAGAAACGCTGGTATTTTCAACGCCGCTGTCCCTGAGCACAATATCATTGCCACCGGGTGTTTGCACTGCCGTACACGTTTCACGTGAGCGCTGTGCTGCAGGCACCGTTCTCTTCGAGGATTCCACTGGTTTCTCTGCCCTGGGTTGTGCCTGTCTCCGCCTTTCTAATACTACGTCCAATTTTGACTTATTCAACTTTGTATTCCTCAATCCCCCCTTTGGGGATAAGCCGATTCCATTGTGAATTTGCTTGGTGTAAGCAGACACTGCGCCTTGGAGTTGGCAAGCGTGTTTGTTTAAGTTACCTGCTTTATTTGATATCACCGGATGAAGACCACGCAATAAGTCACCTCTTTTCCTCTCGTCGAGTGTTCCGAAGTCGACACACTCATCACTGTCGATGCTCTGGAACTGCAGGCTTATGGAATCCTGCACACTGCGGATGAGTGAATCAAACTCGCTATCCACCTTCGTCCCAGCTCCAATCCTCCCATGTGATCGTCTCTCCATGGATTTGAGCAAAGGCAATGCCTTCATCCTCTGCCCAGCATGCAACTCCTTGGGACTTTCAGAAAGTTTTAGTTCACTAGTACTTCGCATTTTCAACACCGGATTGCCCTTTTTGGGCTTTGGGCCTCGCCTTCGGTCAACTTTCTCGCATGCTTTTCCGCAACAACTGCCACTTACGTTGTTTCCTTTCTCAATTTTGCCATTTTGGCGACCAGCATCCAATCCTGTCCCCTTGTCTGCCGCATTAAGATTTTCCTGCGCAATGCGTGCCTTGTTATTCATCACTCTGACAGATCTTGCTCGTGTGATGGACACTGTCGCCTGCTTAGCATTCTGGACAACTTGAGTAACAGCTTTAACACTTGGTGCCAATTCGTCGATTTCGACTGCAGAATGGAGTGATTGATACTGAACACTGGGAGGCGACGGTGTGGGAGCAAATGGAATTGTGGATATGTGCATATGGCTTGGGATGGGCGAATGATGTACCACAGCTGCCATTGGAGACGGATGGTTTAAGAATGGTGAACTGGTGGGTTGAAATGGTGAATCCTGCTGCATGGGAGAGCCAGCAATCGACTGTATGCCACTGTCAGGAGAAACATTGGACGTCGTATCCAACTCGGGAATGTGAATTCTGCCCAACTGTTGCCCGCCCCACTTCTTTTTGCTACTATCGCTCATCTCTCCGGGGTCGCTCTCCATACCGCTGAAGGGGGGTGTCGTCTTGCTTAACCGCGGTAGCTTGGTGCAATCCAAGTCTTCATTCAGGAGGCGTTCGCTCGAAGTTGACGGCTCCATACGGAGTTCCATAGCATACCTGTTGCCCTTTGTGTGCCCGTCACCGCAGGGTACACTCTGGCAATGCTCATCAAACTGTGAATAGCTGCCAAAAGTAAAATCCCTGGATGAATCTGAAGTGGCATTATTTGGAGCTCCCTGGACCACAGCTGCGGCTATCTCGCACATTTCCACCACAGAATCCACGTTGATTGGGGCTGGACTAGTTACGCCGATTTTCATGATTCCCGAATGCAAAGCAGCCACTGTTTCATCCACTATCTGCTCAGGCAATTCAGGAATTTCGTCCACGCTACCATCATTGGAACAGTCGTTGTCAAACCCAAAAGGTCCGTGCTCCGAATCTGACGAGCCATCGACGTCTGGGAGTATTGCTGCCAGGTCTGCCTGATCAATTTCCTGTAAAATGAAATTTTTTTTTATTAAATTATGACTGTAACTTGCTGAAGCAGCTTCTTACAATCAAATTTTAAATACATTAACAACCGATATCTGCAATAGAATAGTTAATTTTTTGCATATATAGTTAGCACATTTTTAATTTTCTGAAAATCTACTATAAATAAAGTAAATATAATCTCAGACTTCTCGAAGTCATAATCTTAATTTAGTTCATAATTTAAACCTAGTGGAAAAAAAATAATATAGGTTTGGGTTTTTAAAAAAAATTTTTTTAACATCATTAATTAATGTTTTTACGTAACTTCAGTAGTTGAGAAGGATTCTGGCAATGGATTCGACATGCTAAATAAATTTGTATAACTTTATATTTGAATCTCCCTGACTTACGAAACAAATTGCAACACTATTTCTCATAAGGCATTTATTTTTTTGAAAAAGCTAACGATGTAAAGTTGGGTGTATAGTGCAGGAGAGCTTAATGATTAGCATTTAGGGCTAGTTGCACCAACAAGAGTTAACATTAATCCATTGCTAATCTTAGGTTTTCTTTACATTCCTGAATTTTCATTGGCCCAAATCAGTCACATGATCATAATAATCCAGGGTTAAGACTTAACTTTTGTTGGTGCAACTGGCCCTTATAGTCTACTATAGTCGTAACCAATGTAAGTTAGGTCATGCGTAATGAAACGTTACTGTCAGTTAAAAATAGGTTCAAAATCCACCATTTAATTGATATTTTAGCCCCATCACATTTTGATGTTATAGACCATATTTCTCGCCAAAGTTGCATGGTGCTGTCATATTGCCAAAACGTCCCCAATAGGCCATTGTTGGCGACATTGTTCATTTTCAACCACCAATACTTTCGTTACAAAAGTAAAGCGCCATCTATGATGAATAGCTTTCAGGTACATTTGTGCCCATACTAAAATGGCGGCCCATGGTACTTGCCATAGATATATGGCGTCATTTATAAAAACTTAACTACTGTTTGTTCCATTTGAAAATGGTGGGAATTGTGGTTTCATTGTCGAATGGTGCAATATGGGAGTAGGCCCTACTTTTGAAATGCAAGTATTGAACAATCTTGTTGCCATCCCGTGAGCAAATCGGCCATTGCCTTCATGAATGCAAAACACTTTTCACTCTTGTAAGTGATTTGCCAACTGAGCTGAAAATATGGCCTACTGGTCAACATCAGTGACGGCGATGTTTCATGATGACATGGCCTAAGTTTAAGCTGGTTACGATTATAAACCATTATGGCTAAAATTTGTATTTATGTGGAATGTAGCAATATGGCTGTCATTTTGAAAGGTGTCTATTGCTTCCTGACAAAATTTTTACCTCAAAATGGGGCTCAATGCCTGTGCATTTTCCAGCAAACCAAACGCAACTAACTGGCACAGGTTAAAACTGGCAAACAGTGATTGACTTGTTTCTGCCACAAATTTGGCTGGTGCTGAAACCATGGCTCGTACACACTTGCTTCAAGTTCACCTCTCTTGAACTCCTCTTTTAAGTGAACAGGTTGACGTGTCTTTTGACGTATAGTACTGTGTACAAGATAAGCTACCATAGTAAATACACATTTAGAAACAGCGTACTTGTCTCGTGCCATGGCAATGTTTCTGCACCGCACTTAGGACACCAGACTGCGGACCAGGCATCAAGCCTGGATTTCTAACACTAATTAAGTATGGCTATCGAGTTCCATTTTGGATCAAAAATTTTTGTCAGAAGAATGCATGCACCTTTAAAGCTGCACTGTCCTGAAGAGATTCTTGTTCTAAAATGGGGCTCGCTGCACGTGCCAATTATATTTCTTTTGCTGGAATGTGCACGTGCACTGAGATCCATTTTAGAATAAAAATTTCTTCAGGACAGTGCAGCTTTAAGATGCCAAAAGAGTTATTAATCTCTCCATTTTCCACAGATAAGAAAAGACAAGAAAAAAAAATTACTTGTAAACTGTCGCTCATGTTCAAGTTGCCATCATTGCCAAGTTCCTCCAAGTGGCTACCTCTGGGGTCGCTGTCAAAGTTGCCCTGCAAGTCCGCGGCCAATTTAGAAATTTCAGATACTGGTAGCAGGTCCACACTGGAATTCGGTACCACCATGTTGCTTGGGCCTCGCATGTCTTGAGCGCCGGCCACAAGATTGCCATTGAGTTGTAGATGGTGGTGGTGATGGTGAAATCTAGAGCCAACCTCCTCATGCTTCTCCAACTTGCACTTGTGTACATTCTAATTGAGAAAAGAAAGCAAAAATGGCGAACAATTAGATACAGTCATGCACGGGTTAATATCGATCAACTTTCATCATTAATCTTCCCCTCTTGCTTCTTACCCACAAAAAATGCAGATCTAATTTCATTAGAACATAAAAAGTGGCAGTCTTTTTCTAAGTGTGTGTGTGTTTACCCGTGATCACCGAATGCTAATAGGCCAGAAGTTTTGGCAGTACTTTGCATTTTGAGAACTACAAATGTGCATCAAGGTCACACGACTTAATATGCCGAGCATTTTTTTTTCTTTCTTGCTTCTTTTTTATTTTGCTTTGCTATCTCCTTTTCTTGACCCTGACTTTCAAAATGACAAGACCAAGAGTTAGTTAACCGTTGTTTCATGTTGGAAGTAAGCCTTGTCATACCAAGCAGCAACTTATCACGCAACTTGTTATAGGCTACAAACTGGGGAGAATTTAGCAAATAGGTACTTATTTCTCACGCACAAGCTTCGAAGAGATTTTAGTGGCAACTTACTCAAGCGCTAATTGTTATGGGAAGTGGCATGATTAGAGCTAGCCATAGGCAATGGAATACACATGCACGATTAGGCATTGCAAATGACAGTTACACCATCCATAGGGCAGGTATATGGATTACGAGCCTACATGAAAAATTACTGGAATTAATCCACTGAAAACTAACTAAAGTAACAGATTCAGCTCATGAGCTCCAACAGCACAATTCTGTTACCTCTCTCTTATTGGAATTATGTAAATAGTTTATGTAAGGACTCTTTAAAATTCTGCTTGGATTTCTTCAAATTCCTCATTTGCTAGAAACAAATTACATGACTAATTAACTAAGGGTTAGGGGCTGTCCATTTACTACGTTGCCAAGTTTTTGCCACTTTCGCACCCCCACTCCCCCCTTTGTCGCCTAACGTGATACCCCCCCCCCCCACCCAAAACTATATCGCCATTAAAGTTTGATACAACTTATAACGTATTATAAATAAGCAGAAAAAAACTGATGGCATTACTTGCCAATTTTTGTTAATTATTATAACTGTATTAGGCCTAATCTCAAATTGTAGCAGTACATTGTTGCCAAATCCTTTCAGGATTTTCCTCAGCAATGTTGCCAGAACATTGATGGCCTAAAATTACAATTTTGGTAGAGTTGTAAGTAACGTAGAATTCTCCCTTATCGCCAATTGTACAAAAGGAACAACATCCCCCCCCCCCCCAAATGGCTACGTCGTAATTTATGGGCGATCCTTTATAACTTAGCATCTGGGCCCTATTTCACCAAGACTCCAGAATCTAAAATCCTGAATCTCAATCCAGAATCCAAAAAAAACCCAACAAAAATGGCTCAGTGGAACATTCCCAATCCTGAAAATCTTATCTACTCCTATGAAAGATCCTGGCTTCTGGAATACCGGTAGGGATTGTAAGATGGAACCAAATTTCTAGGATTCTGGCTTGAGATTGAGGATTCTAGATTCTGGAGTCTTGATGAAATAGGGCCATGGATGGTACACTCGGGCCTTTGGGAAACCACAAAAACTATGATCATGGGAATTGAACCCAGGTTTCCCGAATGTGAGGCAAGACTTTCCCAGTGTGATCATGGTATTATTAGAACTCAATCCAACTTTAGTAGCCTACCTGCCTAGATTTAATATACACTTTGCAAATTAATGGGCCCATTGCATCCTATAGATATACCTAAAATTGGCACCTAGTCAGTAACAACTACTGTCTAATTTTACACTGAACAAGGATAACTTAAATTCCATAAACTATTTTTTCTGTTGTAGGATCTATTCTCATTCTTAGCCAAATTTACGTTTTAAATCAAGTTATGTTAATATAAACAGGCCAAAAGGGGTGACTGTATGAGAGTACCAGCTCTAGAGAGTACAGAATTAGAGCGACCCCCAGAAAACATGCCTGGTGTCATTAACACAATACCAGAATTTTTAGCGAGGCTACCGTAATAGCATAATTTCACAAAGAAACAAGAACTATTTATTGTAAATGACTTTTGTTGGTTCTTTACGTCAACTTAGCAGTCACCGAACTTCAAAAAAAATGAAGAAAAATATGCAGTTTAGAGGATAGTCAGGCTACCACTACGCTAGGCAGTTGCTCCCGGAGCGCTCCGTACATTTCCATAGAGAACATGTAAAGAGCGGCGCCGTTCACACGAGTACAAACAGCTCCTTTGAAAAGCCGAGAAACAAGTCTGGCTATAAATTATGGAGGAAAGATTTTCAATCAGCATCATTTTATATTACTTTCACCCCGAAAGAATGGATAATGGTTTCATCCTTTTTCTTTTCCAAATGTCATTGAGGTTAAAAAACAGTTCCTTGATTTTGGAAGGCGTTTTTGCGCTATATTAGAGAGCTACTTAATAATTCACTGCATTAACGCATTCGACCAGCAGAAACCTAATATAAAATTCAGTGGCGAAATTATTAGACATGTTAAACATTAAATTTAATTTGTAATAAATTCTTTTTAAGGAAACAACTAAGGCCAAGCTAAAAATAGAAAATGATTATATTCATAAAGAATCAAGAATGTTTGTCAACTCCAATTCAGTTAAAAAAAAAGTTACCTAGCAGTTTATTGATTGATGCACTCTGAAAATACTTTCAAGGATGCTTCTTTTCTGAAAATGGGATTTTTTTCTTGCATTCGATTGTTTTATTTACCTAAATCAAAAACTTTAACGCCTACTTAAAACAAATTAATCTGTGTTATAATTTTAAGATAATCCTAGCAGTGAGCATAAGCTAAAACTATTAGGGTCTGCTGAATTATAACTTATAAATATGCGTCATGAGAACAGGTTTCTAGCCATTAGCCGTTTTTCAAGTCTACTTA
Organism: Proteroiulus fuscus; assembly: GCA_034700285.1. Taxonomy (NCBI): domain Eukaryota; kingdom Metazoa; phylum Arthropoda; class Diplopoda; order Julida; family Blaniulidae; genus Proteroiulus; species Proteroiulus fuscus. The sequence goes on along the minus strand of JAQIXP010001464.1, from coordinate 1,413 downwards.
ATTGGTGTATTGTACCCTCTTCTATTATTTCCTTTTTGAAATTACCACACAATTATCCGTATACTTAAGTTATTAGCAAGACAAATTGGCATTTGCACGCATGCTAATCATTGATGAACATTGATGACTAGATTAAATAGTTATTAGCAGCAGTTTCATATACTGTATGTAGGCCTATCTCACCCAGCTCAATCATTCAAACACAAAATGACAAATGAAGTTCAAACTATTTAATTACACGTTTTTACTGACATTATATTATGCCTATGGGGCTGTCCATAAATTGAGCCTGAGTCACATTTATTATAGCCCCTGTAGGCCTATAAGAATTTATCTTTGAATTAGTGAACGCATATAAAATATCCTTAATTGTGAAGGTTATCCAGTTACTGAACATTTTAAAATTATAATTTTGTTTTGGCTATTAGTTAAATATGTAATTCAAATAATGATTTGGAATTCTTAAATGGCGCATTGAATTTTTGAAAACTTTCTAGTTTGCCGCAAACGTTTACTTGCAAATTCCCCCCCATCCTGTCACAAAAACCTTGGGAGGCGCCCTCCCCCTAAGTGAAAACATAACTTATGGACGACCCTATGCAGATACATTTTGCAATTGCAACTAATGTCATTCCTTCATACTATTGGGTGCAATTCCAATATAGGATAAATACTTGTGCTAAATTTTTCTATTGAAATTAGTATTTAAAAATTAAAAGTTCCAGGAAAAAAAAAATATTAATGCAATTTTTTTCTATTGTTGTTGTTGTTGTAAACTCTATAATAAAGCCTAGAATATGCAAGGCGGCAAAATGCACCACAAAAGTTGGTTTCCCCATAACATTAGTGACGAATAGACGATGATCATACCACTTTTAAAAATTGCTTGATCAACTTCTGATACTTTTTTTCCTTTAAAACCTTTGTCAAAAATTTCATTTGGAAGCAATGTCTTATAAACAAAGGAGCTAGCATATAATGTTATTGCAACCTTGTTCAAGTATGACTCACAATATAGATACAGAATGAAAAGCACGAAGTTGATCGTAGACATAAATTAAAGTGGTACAACAATAAAAAAAAGTTGGTCAATGAACACCTGTTACAGGTAATACCAGTATTCACTTGGCGAAAGTAATCTTGAATGTAATTAACCGTGTTGGCAAGTAAAAATAATCACTACTTGAACTACATGCCTATATACTCGCACGCCTATCGCGATATAACACAGTCATGCACTCCATGGTTAGAACTCATACATTTGAGTACATTATAGGCCTACTTAATTAGCCATTGAACACATTTTGCTTGAATTTGTTTTTATTAAAGGGACATGCAGTCTCACTTTGAAACAAGTTGGTTTCAATAAAAAGAGCGTGAAAAATTATAATTAAAATGGAAATTGCGATTGCA